>JAVHNF010019088.1:5963-17557 GCA_034783455.1 Micropsitta finschii | reverse complement strand
ACAAGAACTCAATTTGATCATCCAAAACTGGAAATTATGCAGTAAATTCTTGACCTTGGTCACTTTGCAGGGAGGAAGAACTCGTGGTGCCCATCATGTTGCAGCAATATAAACCTTAAGTTGATTTCTTTGTCCAGAGTCTGAAAGCTTTCAGGTGGAGGAGTGTGTGCTAGACTCGGCTTGTTTTGTTCTTAATATGGATACCTTTTATGTTGTTTTTTCTTTTCTTGTTTTTCAGCAACAGTTGGCCAAGAATATAAAATTTGGGCAGCCTCCACAAATGACAGTTTCTGTGAGGACAATGGGGGAAGCAAATGCTAGTATGGAAGACGATGTGTTGCTTGGTAGCCCCATGGAGCTTGAGACTCAGCAGAACACAGTGATCCCAAACAGTGGTAAAAAAGTAAGCACTTTAAATCGACATGCTCATGGCATTATAGCAGCACTTAAACAGTAAATATCACTGGGGCATAGCAGATGTCTCCAGCTAAGTGTAGCTGAACTCAGCAGGCTATTTTATGTGGGTAGAGTCTTTCAGCTTGTTTTTCTTGGACTGGTGAGGAGAGTGTGCTCTTGGCATCCTGAACTGGGTCCGACAATTACTGGTTTGAATGTCTGCTCTGAACTGTCAGCAATGCAGTGTATCACATCTCTCACAGCATAGCTATAAGACAGGAGAATTTAGAGACAAAAAATGTTCTGAAATATGGACTTCCCAGCATGGAAAGTTGTGCACAGCATCAAACAGCAAAAAGGGAAATCATTCCAAAAAGGGAAGGGTCTGGAGCTTAAACCTGTAAGATCCTGGGCCTTAGGGTAAATATACGTGTTTCTCATGGAGAGGAAACAAAGACAAAGAAGGGGGAGAAACATGTTGAGAATGCTCCCTAAATCCTAAAGTCCAGTGTAATTCAAATAACTATTTGAATTATAATAACTATTATATAGATATTATATGTATTATTTATATATTTATTATTTTTATACATCTTTTTATATATTTTTTTATATTTATATATATTATTATATATTATATAAATATATATACAGCAATTCACAATGTACATGCAGCCCTTGAGGTCCTGGAGGGATACTGGGACATGAGCCTCCACTCCAGTTCACTAACGCTAGTGCTAACTGTGTGAAAGGCAGAGGCAGTAACTACCCTCTGCAGTTCATGCCTATACACACAAAGGGGAGACTTATGGCTGAGATGACCCAAATTCTTCATCCATCTTTAAGGGGAAGCATAGCTCCCCTGTAATCACTTCCTTCATGGCTGTGGTCAGACATGTCAGGGAGCCAGGCGCTTGAGCTGGACCTACACACTCACACCTTTTAGCAGCCTGAAAGGACAAAAATGAAGCCAAAGTAAGATATACGTTTTCTGCTTCGCAACTACTCCCTTCTGAAACAATCAGTTAAGGTGTATCAACAGTATCCTCTGCATCTCAGAGAACAGAGTGCAGTGGGGCTGCAGATAGGTTTTGGTTATGTACCCTGGTACTAGGCGAGGGTACTGTGTTTGACACCAACACAGATTCCCTGCAGACAGGCTTCTTGCTGGGTTCTGCAGGAGATCTACTGACCTCCAGCTCGAAGGAGATACTCATTCAAGCACTAAAAATCCGCTGGAGTATCTTTGTGTAATAAGGAAGAAGGTAGTCCTTACCACCTAGTCTTTTAAATATTAGGTTTTAAAAACAAAATGAATGTTCCTTTGCATAATTCTTTTTCCAAATACTGAAGGAACAAATATCCCTACTGAGAGGAGGCTGCAGACAAACCAACACTACGTGTATAGGATCAGCCAGAGTACTCAGTACTTTCTCTTTCCATGCACTACTCATTACCTGCTTTATCAGAGATATTTGGTGCACAGCAGCTTCCCTGGTTCCTGCTCCTGTCTCTACTATTGGCCTTGTAACTCCTCTGTGCGTTTATCTGCATAGGTCCTGAGAGGATGGGGTAGCTTCTGCTGGGAGATGGTGGCCAGGACCACATAGCACTGCCCTGCTTCAAATAGGTTTCCTGTGTTGCTTTGTGGCTTAGGATTTTCCTGAGTAACTTTGATCAATGGCAAGAGCTCTGGGTTTCACCTAACCTGTATTTGTAAAGCTGGCTTTTTAGGCTTTATACCAACAATCATGTATACCAGGTGTAATTGGATCACAACCTTCACTAAATTATGAACTAATACTGTGATATAATGATTAAAAACAGTGTTCCTGGGTGTGACAAATGCTGCTTCGACCACTGCGCCTTAAAAATCACCTTCTGTGAGGCGGCTTGGAGAGGGAGGGTAGCTAAGGAGTCACAGTGAATGACAGGCTTCAATTGATGGAGGGGGGCTGGTTTGCTTTGTAAGAAGAGTCATCAAGAACCTGGAGTTGAAACTTGTAGCAGAGGTAATGCCTGATGAGGTCCCTACCGTTTTTCTTTAGGCGGAGGTAATGAAAAAATAAACTTAGTAAGAGCTGATTGAAATCGTACAAAGCTGTGCTCTTTCTTTTCAGTTGGAACCTAGTTGTGGTGTTAAGGAAACATGAGTTTAACACCCTTTGTAGTGTCTTGTATTAGCAACTGCTTCTGTATAGAGAGCAGTGATTCAAGGAGCAGCAAAGATAAGCTCACAGCATTTAAGAATAAGAATTGTGTATCCATCAATCCCAAAACAAGAAACAGGGTAAAAATCCTACCTTAAAATACATGCTTTCATAAGTCCTTTGGAGCACGTTTATTAGACCTTTTACGTTTTAATATCTGCCTGTGGTAATCTTGTTTTCTAGTCTCATGACACTCCGGCTTTTTTGAGAACAATGACTTTGCCTGCAACTGCGTATGAACTGGAAGAAAAGGTAAAAAAAAAATGTTTACACTTGGTTTGCATTGAGTTTCTAATTTTAGTTATTAAAAGCCTGACAGTCAGTTGTTGCTTTAATACATGTTTCATTCTTTCATTCATCACCCAAGGCTTTGTGAAGGTTACACACTTCAGGGGCTCATAATAAGCAATAACTAAGATTGAGAAATCTGTAAGAGTTGGTTGCAGGAAACAGCAGTCTCTGCCAGTCTTGCAGCATTCCTGTATTTGATATATTAATCATACAGCCATAATTTTCATAAGTACTTCTACTATTTTGTTATGCCTACATGTAATTCAATAAGCATATGCAAAATGTTCCATCAGCTTTTAAGTAATTGGCTTCCCAATTAGCATATGTTTAACCTCAGAAGATTACAGAGCTGTCTTGCAAACAATGTATGTGATTTTCTTTCCTTACAGAAGATGTTTTCTTCTTGGGTTTTTTTTTTTTTTTGTCTTCTTTTTCCTCTTGGACTGTGCCAGATACAAGTCTCAGGATGATAGCTGGGTGACTTACAGGAGAGACTGATGACAGGCTCACTTGCATGTCTAGACATACAGTTCCAATGTGTTATTCATGAGAGGAGTCTCACTAAATCATATTGCTTCTATTTGCACTTTCTGAACCCAAATATTTGAAAGCTAAGAGAAAAAAATAACCAATCAAAGCCAGGATTGTCTCAGTTTAGTTTTTGCTGTCCTTTGGTGCTAGCTTGGACAACTCCATATGACTGTGGAGGGAAGGTTTTCTGCAGGCACTGTGCCAGTCTGAGACCCAGTACCATAGTCATCTCCCATGCAGATAGTACAGCCCTGTACTGTAGCTGTTCTATTATAATGCTTAGATAAGTCAATCTGATTTGCTCTTGCCTAAAGTGCATAATCTAAGTTATTTAAAGATAGAGATATTTTTTCCACAGTAAGCAAACTTTAAAATGTCCCAGTGGTTGATGTTGCTTAAAACTCTGCTTCTGTCCTTCCCATTCCCAACAACTTCAGAGTGGAGCTAAACTGTGAAAAAAAACTTCACTTAGAATGGTCTAAGTAATTTTTAAGTGGAAAATATTAAAATGTATAGTCCTGGGAATCTAAAATATTACAGCTGTGACTTTCACGTCCAAAGTTCATGATTCATATAATGGGAAAATGGGGTTTGAAAACTTTTCTGCTAATAACTCCTTTGAATTCAAAATGGCAAAGGCTTTTTGTGTGTGTGTGTTATTTACTTATTTACTTTAAATGGAACAGATAGCTTAATAATAGCTTTGTGTGTTTATGGTACAAACAGGTCACTCCAGTCAAATCATCCCGGCCAAAAAGACAATTTTCCTGTTCTGGCACAATTGAAACAATCAATTTGGATGCAGTTCCTCAGGCTGTTGCTCGTCTAGACAACAGTGCAGCTAAACACAAGCTGTCAGTAAAGCCAAAAAAGCAGAGGATATCAAGGAAGCACAAGAGATTAACAAAGGTATTGAACCACTGGTCAAACACGGAGAGGAGGGGAGTTACTTTCGAAGCTGGGTACCATATAACCATAACCGAGTGCACCAGGAGTAGCTATAGGCAGAGGACTGTCCTAAAATGTGATTAACACTGTTAGAAAAGATGTCAAGAAGTTTTAATATAGCCAGTTGAGACAAATACTATTTACAACTGAAGTACTTCCACTAGGATTTTACACTTGGAAAACTTTATGGTTCTAGTTTTTATAGTAAAATCTTAAGGGCATAAAGGTCTGAAGGATATCTGCCACTGTTAATTCTCCTTGGGTAAAGGAAAACAGACAGTGCAAAATTTGCTTGGGGAAAAACTTAGGTTATCTAAAACTGGCATGGGTTCTGACAGTGATAATATCATTGTCTTGTAAGAAAGAGTAAGACCTGAGTAACACAGCTCTTGCTACAGCTATAGAGTTACCAGATTCTAGCTTTGAACACTTGCTGCATAGATATTTTTGTTTTTATCCTGACATCTTACTAGTGCTTGTAAATGGGACAAGACTATTCAACTGATACAGGGTTCAAGAGAGGCCACTGTCATTTCTTCTACACCATTGTACTTGCATGCATCATTCTTGTGATGAAATTAAAGCCTCTTGTTCACACAGAATCTTTAACTGGAGCCAAATGATGGCTCAACAAATGATATCTAGACAGAGTGTTAGTTGATATGTTTCCCTCAAGGAAAGTGCTGGGAAGGACTCTTCAGGTGCAGATCACCTTATAGAGTGACTTACATGTCACTACAGAGACAAGGAGTAACCTATGAAGGCAGTTGGCATTCAGTTTATCGCAGTTATTGCACCCACAAGCCAGGGCTGTGGGGCAAGCACAGAGAATCAATCAGCTAGCATGTGCCTTAGTAGAGCACAGTATTGCCAGTGAGCTCTAGGTTCTCTGCCCATGTATGGTCTCATGGTTCATGCAATAGAACTGGAACCTCAGCACACCTAATGAGGAAGATAAACTGGCTCAGGATTTGTGAAAAGCAACCAAATTGTGTTTCCCTGAGCAGTGTTCTTTCCTGGCTAGCATTACAGAGCTCTTTTCTGCAGGCAACAGCTTCTGTCTCTGCAAGTAGCAGCTAGATTTGCCATGAAAGAACTGGCAAAACAATGCCCTTAAGCACAACTTACTATTTCAGGCTTAAAGGATGCAGTTCTAAGTAGTGGAACAGGCATATGAAGCTCGTGCTCTATTCCTTGGGCTCCTGTAAATTTGAAATGTTGGGTCTCCATCTGGATTAGCTCATGTACACCAAATGGTGATTCAGTATTTAGTGTTATACTGTTATCACTGTTGGAATGTTTTCTTTCTTTTAAAGGCTATCTGAATAGGTGAGAGCCACGGAATCTATGATCCATGAATTGGGGGGGGTGTGTTGGCTCAGCATCTGAATCATTGTTTAAACAAAACAAAACAAAACAAAACAAACAAAGCCCCCAAACAAACTCCAAAAATTGTTTCACATTTGCAACTGATTTTGTTCACTGTAGAGAACAACAGGCAATATCCAGTAACTCCAAACTTGTCTTCCAATTTTAGGGATCACAAAGTTTAACAATAACAGAATTTGAACCAGATGACCTAGACATGCCACTGTATGGAGACAGATACCCAGGTTATAATGGACACAACATAGCAGACAAGCTAATTCAGAACAGAGATGAACAGAAACAGCTTCAGCTGGAGGAGGAGAAAAGAATTGAAGATCACTGGGGGATCTTTGAGGCCGAAAGGATAAGGCAGATTGTAGAAATGGAGGAACAAAGAGAGATGGAAGAACAAAGGTGCCAAGAACTTGAGCAGATGCAGAAAGAGCAGGAGAGAAGGTGCGAAGAAGAGAAAAGGCAGTATGTTCTCGAAGGAGAGACATCTTTGAAAGCAGAAGAGCAAACAAGCCATAAAGAGGAGACAAGACTGCTGGAGGCTGAAAAGAGGCAAGAGCTAGAGGGGCAGAGGCAACAGGAACTGGAGAAGCAGAGGCAGAAGGAGTTGGAAGAGCAACAGGGACTAAATCTGGAGGAGAAGAAGCACAGGGAACGGGAGGAGGAACAGAGACGAGAGGTGGAGGAACAGAAGTGCCAGGAACTGGAGAAGCAGAGGAAAAAGGAGCTGGAGGAGCAACAGAGACGAGAGCTGGAGGAACAGAGGTGCCAGGAACTGGAGAAGCAGAGGGAGAAGGAGCTGGAGGAGCAACAAAGACAGGAGTTGGAGGAGCAACAGAGACTGGAGCTGGGGGAGCAACAGAGACTGGAGCTGGGGGAGCAACAGAGACGAGAGCTGGAGGAGCAGAAGTGCTGGGAACAGGATGAGCAACAGAGACGAGAGCTGGAGGAGAAACCAAGAGAGCTGGAGGAGAAACAGGGAGAGCTGGAGGAGAAAAAGACACAAAAGCTGGAGGAGCAGAAGCACCAGGACAGGGATGACCAACAGAGACAAGAGCTGGAGGAGCAGAAGCACCAGGAACAGGAAGAACAGAGGTGCAAGGAGCTGGAGGAGAAGCAGAGAAGAGAGCTGGAGGAGCAGAAGAGGCTAGAGATAGAAGAATTAAGGCAACACGAGATTGAAAAACAGCACCAAGAGGAAGAAGAACAAAATTGGCTACAGCAACAAAAAGGACTCAAGGAACAAAATAAGGAAGAAAACCAGAGACGAGAGCTAGAAGAAAGAGAATCTGAAATAAAATTGAAGCAGGAGAAAGAAGACGAGAGCCTCAAACAACAGATGAAACAAGAGGAACAAAAGCAGCACTTGAAGGAGAAAGGAGAAAAGACAGAGAAGGAACAACCCCAGCAAGTAATGGGTAAAAATAAGAAACAGGAAGAACATAGAAAACACAGACTCACAAAACAAATGCACATGGAAAGCGCAGAGGGTATGCAACAAGATGAACTAAAGCAGCAAAAGGAACAAAATGAGCAGGAATGGAACAAGGTGGAAGAGCAGAAGGTAGACACAGATGGACAAAATCTTCAGCAGCACCAACGAGAAAAACCTTTGGAACAGCAACAGGACAAAGATCAGTTGTGTTCTACACGGGCTGATAGGCATCCAGTAGAGGAGAAACTCCAAGAAAGCTCAAGATCCCCAAAACTCAAGCACCCAGAAAAAGGGCATAAAACAGCAGAAGAAGTCCTAGCCCAGAAACTGAAGAGAGAAGCTGAGGCTCAGGAACAGAAGCGAATAGGGGAAGAACTTAGGTGGCAAGAGGTAGATGAACGACAAACTGCATCCAGACCCTTCACGTTTCAAGTGTCTTCTGGAGATAAACAGATCATATTTCAGAAAGTAAATCTGAGTCCAGTCATGCCTGTCAAAGGAGCAGGACTCTCTTCTCCATCCGTCAAAGACTGCAGGATGCACACTGTCAGCCAGGGCTCTCATACTCTCCCATCATCTGTGTGTGTGCCCCATACAGCTATTTTAGTTACTGGAGCACAGCTGTGTGGCACAGCAGTTAACTTGAACCAAATAAAGGACACGGCTTGTAAATCATTACTTGGCTTAACAGAAGAGAGAAAAAATGTGGATATTGCTTCACCAGAGAAAGCCCAGAAAAAAAAACAGGATCCCAAACCCAGCAGCAGCAAATTGAAATATGCACAAGAGACACTGAACAACCAGGCTGTGCTGGCTGAGTGGGCCTCCATCCGCTCCAGAATCCTGAAGAACGCAGAAAACAGCAAATACAATGAGCGGGACCGAGTGAGTGTCTGCAGGCACAGTGACGACTGGACACCCCGAGGACGCGGTGCTTCCCATGGCAACTTGAGGAAGACCCTCTCTGCTAATGCAAAGTTCTCCATAACACCTGCGTGGCAGAAGTTTTCAGAAGCTTCAAAAACCAATTCAGATGTTGAGAATGTGCGTGCAGCAAAAGGCAACGAAACAGTGGCTGTGGGAAGAATCACTGGCTCATCCACTGATTCAAAGGAGGATGTGGCTCCCACTTTTAAGGATAACTTAGCCGAAAAAGCTAAGGAGAAAACGGAATCCTATAGAGAAATGGCAGACAACACAGAAGGCTGTAAATTTGCAAAAGATCTTCCATCTTTCCTTGTTCCAAGTTTTCCTCATTCTCCAGGTAAAGAAGTATCCCAGCCAGAAGTTCAGGTTCCTCTGGAAAACCAGCAGAGTAACAGCACCAAAAAAGCAGATATACCAGCACCAAATGGAGAAGAAAATGTTTCTCCATTTGGGATAAAGTTACGAAGGACAAACTACTCTTTACGTTTCCATTATGATCAACAGGCAGAGCAGAGGAAAAAGAAAAGATACAGTGCAGGAGATAGTTTTGATGGTGTGCCTGACCCCTTAGTTATGACAGAAGATGAGAAAGAATCCTCTGTTTTTGCTCCGCAGGAGAGTACATCCCCTGGCATGGGGAGAGCAAACGTCCCTGCTAATATAAAAGACTCAAAAGACTCTTCAGTTACTGTGGTGGAGACTGCACATCCAGCAGGCACACCAGTGGTCCTACCAGCCACCGGCCAGAGTGCTTTATCCCACCATGAGAAACCAGCATGCAAGTCACCGGTCCCACAGAAACCTGCTTTAGCTCCAAAGCCCACCAGCCAGACACCACCATCATCTCCTCTCTCTAAAATGAACAGATCAAACCTAGCTGATATACTAGGGCAAAGGCTGGTTAAAGCTGAATCAGATGGTGGCTGGAGAAAAGAAGACAGAGCAAATGCAGTGCACCCCACACCATCCAATGACAACAAAAATGAAGAGGAAGAAATCAGAGAAAAGAAGTCGTTTTTCCCATCTATAAGTATTCCGTGGAGAGAAAAAAATGACAAAAAGCCTGAGCCACTGAAGAAAGGTATGTATTTTTTAAAGGTCATTTAGCTATTGTCTGCATTTCCAAAATGAAATCCTGGAGATTCACAGGAAGACATTTGGTCTTAAGCTATAATTTTTATCTGGCATGTTATTTGTGGAATACCACTAATTTGCTGAGGCTTGTCTGAATGAATAGGACTTCCCATTCCCACATTCCCAAACACACAAACTCAGTGCAGCCAGTGCAACCTGCTTAAGAGAATTAATTTCAGGGGGGTAACTGAAGTGTGTGTGTTTTCCTTAGTAATGATGTTATAGCTTGTTAGCGATAAGATAGACTCTGTGGGCTTCCACAGTGAGAACAATTGGCCATTGGAATAATCTCCCCAGGGAAGTGGTGAACTCCCCAGTATTGGACATTCAAGATTCAGCTGGACAGGGTGCTGGGCTGCCTTGTCTGGACAGTGCTTTTGGCAAGAAGGGTTAGATCAGGTGATCCTTGATGTCCCTTCCAACCTGGAATTCTAGGACTCTATGATGTGTAACGGTGTCATCAGAGCAGAGGTAGTAAGTTTTATTACTTACATTATATTGTTTCTATTTTTTAGGGGAATATTATCTAGTGTGGAAAATATAAAGATCTAGGTCCCCTTATAGTGCTCATTCTGGGCAAATTGTCTATCTAACCCAATATAGCTGAGCACATGAGTCTGTGTTTCATAGGCACTCTTCAGTAATAGCAACAATTACAGTAGCCATAGTGGCTCTTTAGAGGAGGGTTGAAAGCCACTTTGTTCTGAAATAATATTCTGCACTGGAGGAAAAAATAGAATAGGAAGAAGAGGAAAAAGAGGAAAAATTACCCTTTCAGTGTAAGGACACTCAAAAAAGCAACGCAGGAATTCTGCATTTAATTGGGAAATCCCAATTATTTTCCATTCTTGAATTTTGTAAGCATCAAGATGCTTCTAAAAACATATCTCAGTGGAACTGCTGCTTTTTATTTTACAATTTCTACATGTTTTCCTTTCACTTCCATTTCTAAATGAGCATATGTGGAAGGTAGTTGGAGGCACAGCTGTTGGCCTGGGAGAACAACCGAAGTTGAGGGTTTCAGTGCTCACTGTGCACCTTTGCATCCCGGTGCTGCTCCCTGCCACTCACAGATCTATACTGTGTTCTAGCCCCAATTCCATGCAGGGTACAGAAAGTCAAATGCTCATGGGACAATTTAAACAAACCCCCCCAACCCCCCCCAACATTTTTTTAAGAGCCTCTGCACAGGAGTATATAATTTCAGGCCCCTTCTTTTGGCTGAAGTTCGGATATTCTGCTTCCCTTAATTACGGCTGGAAAACCAGGGAACTGAAGTACCTATAGAGTGGCTGGATCCCTTTCATCAGAGTTATAAACAAGCAGTGCATATCTGTCCCTTTCACTTAAATATCTCACACTGTGCAGACATTTATAGTAAATAAGACTGTAAGTCTAAGTGTCTGAGGAAGGCTTTTTCACACACAAAGAAAGATACATCTGGACAACTGTATGAGTGTGTTGAATTAGGAGTTGTTTTGGGGGCATAAAAACTGTTTTGGGATTTGACTTGGAGTCCATGGGGGTCTGTGAATGGCATGGCTTTCTATGGGCTTAGCTCCAGTGTTTTCACAAGGTAGAGAAGCTGTATGAGTTTGCTTGAGACAAGAGATGTGCATTGCTCAACCGATTCTTGTCATGTTTTCTTTCAGAAAAGCCCATTCTCCAGAGCAGGCACTCTTTAGATGGCTCTAAGTTGATGGAAAAAGTTGAAACTTCACAACCTCTTTGGATTACATTAGCGCTGCAGAAGCAAAAGGGATTTCGTGAGCAGCAAGCTACAAGGGAAGAGAGGAGACAAGCCAGAGAGGCGAAGCAAGCAGAGAAGCTGGCTAAAGAAAATGTAAACAGTCTTTAGAAACCTGCCCATGAGAAACACTGATACCATAATTATAACTGTTAGCTAGTTTCATTATGCAAAACGGGGTTGTTTTTATTTTTAATGTTTGGTTTGTAATATTTCATAAAAGCTAAAGTGACAGTGAGGAAATAAAAGGAGTCTGAAAGTTTGGAGTTCCCTTCAAAACTGGGCCCTCCGGGAGAAAATATTGTGCAATAGTGTGACAATTTGAACATAAATTCTGATGCCTTAATATCGGGTTTTAGTTAATGGCAGTCATAAGCATAACCACTGTGCAGGTGATGGAACAGAAGAATTGTATGCAACATAGTTTTTTCAAAGCTTGAGTAAATAAGATGTTAAGCCTTAATGCTTGGGAATAACAGCTAGATTACTCATTTATAGGTGAATATTAGTAAGCTTGAATTTATTTTTCTTTGAGGTCATACTCCTAGTCGAATTTTTCCCCCATGTTTTCGAAGTTCACACTGCGTGACTCAAA
>JAVHNF010019068.1:2281-13172 GCA_034783455.1 Micropsitta finschii | reverse complement strand
CAGTAAAGAATTTCTTCCTTATATCCAATCTAAACTTCCCCTGTTCAAGTTTTAACCTGTTACCCCTTGTCCTATCAGAATGGCCATATAAAAGCAAATGATAACATATGTTTACATTTTATTCTGCTTCAAATCACTGACCTATGTATCACAAGCTCCTGAAAATGCCCTGGGAGACCAGAAACCTATCCAAAGCTACACAACAAATAAACATGGAGATATATGATTATCAGTTCTGCTAGATTATCTGCCCCCACAGAGAGGTATATAGAGATAAATAAACTCATTCCCTATGATTTTCAAAAGTGGCTGTCTGGTGGATGCCAAAAGGATTCTTGGTTTCTGGGAACAGCTGAGTGACTGCAGTGGGCAGGGAGTTCTCAACCCCTTCTCCTGTAATTCACTCTAATAAATAGTGATTGTGAATTTTGTGCGCTTTCAGGCCATATGTGGTAATGAAAGAATGCACATGTTAAAAATATAAATACAATAAAAACCACTGCAAAGTTACGCTTTAGTTTGTTAGACAATTATTATTTTCTTTTTATCGTCACTCAAAGTTGGAGAAAGAAAAACTGAAGAGAAGGCTTAAATATAATGACACTTCGAACTGCATGGATCAACATTTGTTACATAAGTAGGTTTTTCAAAATAAGTTATCCTCCACCATAACTATAAAGAAGAGCTAACCCTCATTTCACAAGACCCCATATGTTTTTTTGTATTCTTTTTGTGTTTTGTGTTTTATTTCTTGCATCAATGAGTCATAAGATGCAAGGAATTAATTTGAAGCTTGAAAGTTAAAAGGAAAAGAAGACGATATGTGTAGTTCTGCAGCCTCAGATTCTTGTATCTAACTACATAACATATTTTCTTTCCACAGGAGGTAGTTATGACAAATTAGAAGTCTGAAAATTTTCTGATGGTGTAAAGGCTCCAGCTGTCACTAGGGAGATAGTGATCAGATTTCATAGCTGCATGGTCCCATGGCACCACTAAGAGTTCCATATGGTCATCCAAATGTTTCAACTAAACCCACAAAAAAAAAAATAAAAATCCACCATGATTTTGTTTTTAGAAAAATAAAACTCTTTGTAGGAATTTTTCACAAAGTGCCACTGATAAACAAAACTTTCCTGCTTTGGTTGTCTGAAAAGAAAATCATTGTTAAGAGTCATTCTCTTTGTTTCAGGTGCAAATGGATAGAAATAGCAGCAGTACAGGACACGTGCCTGACCTCTAACTTTTTAATCTAGCACAACTTACATAATATGAAGTAGGCTGGTAAGTGGACATGCAATGAATAATTAAGGTGTGTATATGTACATTGTGATAAACAGTAATTTCTTCAAACCACTTCACATTTGGTATAAAAACATCTCTGTTAAATTGTTAATGCTATTACTGTGGACAGAGACTCATTCATGTCAAAGATGTCAGCATAAGCTTCACACAATAACAAATGACAAATGCATAATTTATTGATTCTTAAATGGCTATGTCCTTGGATGTGTTTCTTATAACTAATTTGCTCAGAGACACATCTGGCTCCTGAAGATAGCATCTGTTTTAAAGAAGGTCAGTGCTATATTTTAAAGTTAAAGGGAGAAGAACGTAATCCTTTATCTATGTTCCTCTGCTCTTTTAGTCTGCAAATTCAGCTCTCATTCAATTCTGTCTACTGATTTTTATATGAAATCAAAAATGCAGGGAAAGAATGTATAGGTTTCAAGTGACTACTTACGGTATGAACTGAACTATTTAAAAAAGGAGTTGAATTCCTTTTGTGTTGGTTTTGCTTTTCAATAATACTTCTTTTCTACAAGTTTTATTCAATCTATTTCAATAAATGGTGCTTGCTTGCCCAGAGCTTGTTTTATTCAGAAGGACTAGTTATGAATGTGAGTCTAAGATCTTTTTGCATAAAATCTACAAACACTGAACACTGCAATGTTTATTTTGCTGTTAGGCCATGAACCATGACTTCTCCTCCAATTATTCTTGTACATACAAAGCACAATCCTGAACATCTTTGTTATTTCTGCATATTTATGCACATACATGCTCTATGAGACTTCAATCCATATACCTTAGTTATTTTATCCACTTTTCACTGAATTTTAGCAATATTTATTTTTACCTACCTCCTGGTTGGAACAATAAAATATAAATAAATGCTTAAAACCAGCTAGAAGTTTACATTTAAATAGGCAGACACAAGTACAAACGATTCAGAAACTGACATTTTAACCCTGTGATGAACAGCTAGGCACCTTTTGCTTTTATATTTCACCTTGCACCACACACAAAATGTTTAATTATTTGAGGATTAATGGAGGTAGTTTATAATTAAGCTGAAGTATGAACTGATGTCATCATCTCAGTATGATGATATACATTTTTATGCCAAAGCACCTGTTGTTTTGGAAGGAAGCAGCTGATATCATTATCTACCCAGCCAGATAGCCTAGTTTCCTGCTGCTTAAAAAATTATCCTAAGGGTTACCTAAGTTGGGGTAATACAGCATTTACTTTTTCATGCCCAGAATAGGAGAGATTGCATAAAATTACTTTATTCGCAGTCAAAGGTAGAGAGGGAATGGGGGAGCAGGGGACGCATGATGCTAAAACAGTTAGTATTTATTTGTGCAGAATACAAACCTTGTCATCTTTTCAAGCATGAATATACATACAAAATGATATATCGCAAATATGTAAGTAAATATATTATTGGACAAGAGTCCTTTATATAGCACAAAGGAGAACATCCTCTGCTTTGCTGCGGACATTTATCACTATATGTTTGACTCTGACCACTGTATAGCAAAGGTTAATGCCAGCTGGGACTTTCTCCTGTGTAGAGGTGGTCAGTTGCCACCCTGTCCCTTGTCCCTGATGCTATGAGGAAAAGAGGTTGCCAGGGCGATTTGGGAAGGGGGAAGCTGTGGTGGAGGTACTCTGTTACAGAGGGCACTTTACAGCCATGAGGTCATTGCACAATCTCATGCCAGTACTATAAATTAAAGCTGCATGCATGAGGACTAGAGAGCATTGAATCCAGGATCCACAAACAGCCTCAGGAGATCCATGCCTCCACCCGTCGAAGCTGTACTCTGACAGAACATGGAATAAAGCCCAGAGTGTTTTTAATGTGCCTCCAACTATAAGGCTTTCTTCTGAATTGTGGCATTATGCCAGAGCTCTTCATTTGGGTTGTCATCAACCCGCACTTTCTATAAGGAAAGCTGAGATGCAACACTACAGATATATCCCCTGGGAGTTTTTGGCTCTCCCCCCATGATAATTTTCTGGCTTCCTCAGATACATGATACCATATCCACCAAATTTTCCTCTTGCAATAATCTCTGGTGTTTATTCTGAATGGGTGCAATATGATATATTTTCTAGGACTCGTCATCTACATACAAGCAATATTTGGAGAATCATCATAAATAAAATGTTTTGCTGGTTTTCTTCCTCCAATCATTTTTCATATGTTTTGTCTTTTTTTCTTTTATTTCTCTTATGAACTACCTCTTTCTCCACTCAGCTCTCAGACATTCATGTTGAGTGTTTCTGCTCTTAGGTTCTTTCCAAGAATATTCCTACAAACTGTTTTTTTTCATTGGTCTGATCCCATTTTAGAAGGAAGAAGTCATTCATGGGAGGTAGATTTCCTACCCCTCCTCAGCTTCCCAGACCTCCTGTTGCTGTCAGATCATACTACTTCATAATATGAATAAAGAAACTTTTGACAGAAAGATAAGTGGTGACTGAAAGAATCATGAAGCCTTTACCCTCACATCTTATATTTAATTTTCCCTGGGACATTTTTTCTGTTGATTCCTTCACAGTGATCTTAGGGAAATAATGTTTCTTAATGTAGCCGTTTGGGTCTTGCTGAGAAGGAGAGACAGCAGGTTTCTACACTGTGTTTCTTCCCTTTGCACCCAATCTCTATTTTGAAGTTTTTTTTTCAACTTCCTGAACATTTTTGGGTCTTTCTTCCTTTCTCATGATCTATTATTATGCCCATAATTTTGCTATGCACATTCAAGATAATAGTAAGGGAGTATTTAACTGGTCATCAATAGATAACAATACAGATATTTTATTTCATAACACCTCACTGTAATTAACATGGTTTTCTTAGCACCAACAAGCATTATGAAGTTAGCACTAGTTTGGGGGCTCATATTTGTATTACTATCTGTATTATATGCAATACATCAATGAATGTTTTTAAGGTATTCTTACTGAGCTTCACATCAGATGAGAAATAAAGTGTAGTAGCTTCCTGTCAAAGGAATACTTATTATGGTGTTTTGCAATAAGGGTATGCCAGAGATCAAATTAGTACCCTAATGGGATGGAGTTCAGCATCGTGATCATCATGACATTGTGCACATTAGCTGCGTACGTGTGCAGAGGAGAAAGACACTTGTCTAGAGATTTATGGATATTGAAAGCTACAGCCATCAGTGTTGAATGAAGCTAATTCTTATCTTAATCTTCTTCTTCTCCCTTTCATATCATAAAACTGCCCTGCAAATTAGGTTTTCAGAAAGTTATTTAATAATACAGAAAGCTACACTGCCACACCAAATGTACAGTAATTGCCTGTGGGTATGCAGTATGTTTACTAGATGGTGCATTCTAAGCCTTGAATGCTATTTCTCTATTTGTTAGACTTCAAAGAAAGTAATGCTTGCTGGTTTTCATGATACCTGGCACCGGCATCTGACCAGCATAATGAAATGCTGACCATAGGTAAAAGTATAAATTTCTCTTTTTTTTCTTCACAAACTGAAATTCACAGTTTCTCTAAAATCAGTTAGGATAAAAAGAAAAATGAGAGTTTAAAAGTTTGCATATATTTATGGAAATTAAAAATACTGTTCTAAACATGTTCATAACCACCAACAATGCATACATTTCCATGACAATAAAAAATTGGAATCCATCCTGCATGTCCAAATTATAAAACTCATTATCAACAATGTAATAGGCATTCATTACAAATTTTTATCCAGTCATTTCAATCTACAAGTTTCATTCGCATTGAAATGTCTTTGTTGAAAATTACTTTGTTTTTAAAGAACAAACTTCAAAAGTAAAGCCAAAAAAATATTAAAATTGAACCTTCATGTTGAGATAAAGAAAAAAACAAAATTGATATATTTTTAAGATGTTTTCGTACTGTTTGACCTTGGAATTATATGGATGTTTCCTTTGCAGTTTGGAACTCATGGCTTCTACCACTGACTTTTTTAATTTCAGGATCACTAGCTGCATCAGTGATGATTACTTAAGAAATATTATGGTCTTCAAAATTTTCTGCAGATCTCCTCTAACACTCCAGTTTCAGGGACATTTTGTGTATACTAATCTATAGCTCATATTCTTCGACAGAATTTCTAAAGGCCCACTCAAAAAAACTGTGACGGGCAAAAATCCAGTTCTTTGATGTTTAACTGTTTGCTTTCTAAATGCTAAATTCACTGAATTAATGAAAGCTTTGTCTAAAGCCTGCCTGAGTAAGAGACTCTTCAATTTAACACAAAACTGAGCAACTTTAGAGCGGTAAAAGTCTAGTACATAAAAATCTGTCTTAACCTAATTCTTTGAATTTGCTGTCTTCAAAATTCTTTGTCTTCTGTACAGTAAAACGAAACTGTAAGACAGCATAATTAACATATGGTCACTGACTTCAACTTCATTCTGGTCCATCACCAGTAGCTGAAGATACTGGACCAGCTGCAACAACACAAAAGCATCCAATATAATGCTGGATCGAGTACAATAATTGCTCTTCTGTTTTCTCTTTTGAGGATGTTTGTTTTGCATTTTACTTTTATGAAGACAAAAAAGATACTTTTTGGATCTAATATCTACATTCTGGGAATGTCTGTACAAATATGCAATGCTGTCTGTACAAACATTTCTTTTCTTCTGAACTAAAAATAAAATTCTTTTACATAAAAGCTTGGGAAAAATGTGAACCAAAGTGAATCATGTGCCATATTGCTCTTTGGAATATTAAGGCTAAATTCCTCACTGGCATAAACTGACGTAGGTTTGTTGAGTTCAATGGAGTTATTCTAGCCCATATTAGCAGGGAATTATGGAGCAGCTTGGTTTTGTTACATAAAATAGACCTATGTATATTAAATAATTAGGACTACCAATTAAGCTATACATTGTGTATTATCTGATACATGCAAATACAGGGACTGAATATACATGATTGGAGTTTAATTTTAGAATTTGTATTATAGTATTCAAAGAGACAAATAACACCTTGATTCTTTACAGTAATGGGAATGATTTTTCTTAAGGGGTGATAACATGTCCAGAGAGGACTCCTGCATCTTTAACATTTGTGGATCTCACACACTGTAAATATCTCAAATGCTAAATAACTAAATATAAAGTGAAAGCAATTTTCTGGTCAGTTCTCAGCAATTTTGCATGCATCTATCTTGCTGTACAACCTGGAAGTTAGACCTCTTCCCTACTATGGAAGGGGATGAAAAAGGAGTCATGGAGAACAGAATCTGAACTTGATGGATATCTATACAGTTTATACATAGGAAGCTAGGTTAGCATCTGTAGGCAAAGGAAGTACCATTAAAGAAACTGCTGCTCGCAGCAGTTTGTTGGATCTTCACTGTGACCCTGACAGGAAGACCAGCAGATCAAAACATCACACAATATTGCCTTTAATAAAATGTGTATATACTCCCTTTTCACCTTTACATAAAACTCTTTCTAAATATTTTAAGCCACCTCGGAATGGGTTGGCTACGCAAAGAGTATCCATCAACAACATATCTGATACAGAGTGGACTTCCAGACCAAGCTGCACAACCTTTGTTGCTGTCTGGATAGGATATAAGCCAGCTAGAACTGATTTATTAGTGGCAATGAATATCTTGTAGCTGTAGAGAAGCACTATTAAGGCATCAATATTACAATCATGAAGGTCTGCATTTCAGGCTGGAGTTGGCTTTCCAGGCTATCCAAGACAGGCAAAAAAGACCCACCCCCCCACCAGGTCTTCACCTACTGCTTCTGACTTACTCTTTTCACTACATGTAGACAACCAAAACCAAATATGAGCAATATATCTTTTGGAATAAAACTGTTCATAGACATCCCCCCTGTTCACAGCAAACATCAGCACTGAGATCAGCAGTGCAAATACTGAAAGATGATCACGTGTTGGCTGTTCAGATTCAGCCTGGATCACAACTTCTTTTTAGCTTTCTCTTAGGGAAAAGAGGGGAGAAATATTAATTATAATAAAAGTATGAGCGCTAGTGAGCGCTTATGGTGGGGAACAGAGCAGCCTGGGAGGAACCAGCCAGCAGATGAAGGACTGGGATCATCTACCACCAAAAGGCCTTAAGAAGGGATCTGCTACATAAGCAGACCACAGAGGAGACGCATTTTCTTCAGTGCCTAAAGGGGGCTGTGACATGTTTATTTTATCCCCTGATGAAATAAGCCACTGAAAATTTTTGGACCGAGAGCTAGATTAGAGAAAAGGATTCAGCTTGCAAAGATACTATGGACAGTGCAGACATTTTTCAGACTGTTATTTTAATTTCAAACAGCTGATCTAAATTCCTTTGGTGTAAAGTTTCTTTTCCTCTACCCCACATTCAAAAAAATCTACCATTAGAGGCTGAAAGCCCTTTTGGTGTCCTCACTATAATGAAAGATACAATCAGCCTCACTTCACAGCTACACCTGGCTTGCCATCATAACTATGTATCCCAGTAAACTCTTGGAAAGCAAAGAAAAATGAGCTTTCTCTTCCTGTCCTCAGCTTTCTCTATTGTGCAGACCTGAATCCTTCAGTCTCCTGATTGATAACTGTGTCTTTCCATGGCTATTTGAGATAATCATGTGGAAAATCAGTGCAAATGATGCATGTTTAATTGGGGCACTACCAGAAATCTTGCATATCTGTCAACCTTTCTGGGAGATATCTGAATCCACTTTGAAAGTCAACCAATAATTTCTGGCAGAGCCAAAGACACTCAAGCCTGTGCTAGTAAATAAGTGATATACTCAATGGACAGAGAAAATGTGAGCATTTCAAATTGCTTCGGCTCCTTTTCTATGGCAAAGAAAATATTAAATTACATTTAGTTTAATTATTGATTGGTAAAATTCATTCTTCCTTGTGAATTAATCAGCAGGTATCAAGTAACAATCACAGCCTAAATCCCCAGTTGGCATAGGCTGTCTTTATTCTGCTGCTCACTGGGAAACTGGCTCCACAAACACTTTGTTTGTGTCCTTCTTTGGGAATACGACCATCACAAGCACAGGCCAGGACTTTACACTTCCTTGGTTTTAAACTTTGAGCCAGAGTCTATGGGGAGAGAAAACAGAAAGCTCCAGAGAAAATCCTACTGAGCATTGTGTTCTGTTCTGTTTGGAGAAAACTTAATAGCTATTTGCAAATTAATTAACTGTAGGGTGAGCTCTTTCAAACAACCATATTGTTTCACATGCAAGCAAATTATCAGTCAAACAAAGAAAATATTATATAATCTGATCTTGAATAACATTGTGCTATGGTCATGAACTGTCAAGTGTTTCAGCAAAAAGATATAGCAATACCTTTTGTGCTACAAAAGCTCTCAGAAGCTATACCAACAAGACGTTTGCTATGTCCCCACCTGAGTCTCTTTCATCATTGAGACATTCGTGTGCCTATTAAAAATACATTTCTGTTTCTAGACTACTTGTGGCAACAGGTAAAGATGTTTACAGCTAGGAGGATCTGCTTGTTTGCTGAGCCTGTCTGAACACTTCTGTGTCAATAGAGAAAATATATGTGCACAGCTCTAATGGGGATCCCTCTATTGTAGTACTTTGTCATTTCGAGAGCACTTTGCCCTCCATGCCCTGTGAGCATTTTTTACAGTTAAAATCAACATGCCTGAGTTCCTGTTTCCAACTTTCAGTAATGTTTATTATTGTTTGTCAGCAACTCAGCTCTGCTGGAAAAACCTCCTTCGGTGAATAATGAAGTCATTCCCACACTGACTGCTGGGTTCCAAAATTTTCTGTACTCTACCTACGGCTATTTAGCTGTACGTGAGAAGTGCAGAAAATCTTACTTTTCATGGCCCATAAATAAACAGCCAATCCAACACTTCAGCACATTTCTAATTGTAATGCAGCGTGTAATGTTTCAGTGCACAATACAGATGTTTTCATTCAGATGTTTGAGTTATTATATGAAGAGGAGACAATGATGGTTAAGTATGTGTTTGCATTATAGTCACGGCATGAAATCATTATGTACAACTTCCCTGATCATTTTCTTCATAGAAAAAATAAAATTCTCTTCAGCCATGATTCTTTCCCACATGGAACAAGTTGCAGAATAGTCAAAGACATCCATTAAAAGACTACTTATAGCAAAATAAAGGGTAAAAGCTCTGTGTAAGTATTGGACCCTCTCTGTCTTCTTTCCTTGTTGTTAATCATATATCACCTCCTAGCTGAAATGAGCCCAGGAGGTACTAGGATATAAGCAAGAGCAGGGTTTTCCTATGAGATTTTTATCCTCTCTGATAACAGCCCAATCAGCCATCTCCCTTGCTCCATCCCCACTGGAGGTATAAGAGGTGACTGTCGTCAATGGAGCACCAAAATGTTCTGTCTCTAACACTGGGGTACTGACTCTGTTGCTTTGATACTGGTTCTCATTACTTTTTCTCTGCCTTCAGACCTCTCTTCGTTTCTCCCCCATCCTTTCTGCCCATCAACCTCAGCAGGCTTTTTGTAAAGTTAAAAAGCTACCCAACTAAACTTTCTGCTGTCATTTCCTTTCCTATTTCAGAGCTATCTCCCTTTATATCTGCCTAAATTCAGTAAATTATTACTTGATGAGAATAACTCATTTGTTCACTTATAAAAAGGCCTGACTTCACAAACAGATATTTTTATGAGTTCTATTTGTGTAGGCACAAATAACTATTTTGGCTATGTGAACAAGCCACATGGCAATAAACATCTGGGCAACTCCAGACCACAACTCGTGACCATTTTAACTTTAGAAAAATCAAACCTTAAATGGCAAAAAATTTTGATATTCCTAGATTGGCAGGGCTGGGTTTGTCTCTTCAAGAAGATTTGTTTGACACCATTTGTGACGTACAAATGCAAATGAAATGACAGGGGAAAAAAAGAGTTTTGACACTTTTTATGAGCGGTTTATAAGGTACTGAAATGAAAACTGTAATCAGAAATGGTCTAAAGCCATCACTACAGCAATTCACACAATTAAATGAAGCAAACTTTAAATCTTCTTGTTGTGCCTTTCTTAGAGTACAGAACTAATGTGAGACTCCAAACCAAGACTAAAGGAGAGAAATCAGTGGCATGGAAGAGAAGAGTATGATTTTAATTCTAGCAAACCCTAAAATTCTAAACTCTAATGACATCGCATATATTAAATGAAAGTATTTCAAAAGAAAAGGTAAGGCCAAAGGATTCAAACATGCAGACTTGAATGAAAATTTTTACTTTCAGATTGAGTGCTGTTGATGAGAAAGTGATCAAAACCTCTGATTTCAAAACTAACCACATTTTGGATCCTGTGTAATTTGACATTTCATTGATAAAATAATTTCACTACAAGGACTAATTGGGCCTAATTTAGATATATATAATTATACATAGTTTAAAATACAAATCTTAGAGAAACTCTTGGAAAAGAAGTTGTAGTAGTTAAATGACATGACTTAAGACTGCAGTTGAATGAGCTCACAAACAAACAAAATTTTAAATTTAGTTTATCTGTCAAACAACTAATTCTGGAAATTTATTTCAGTCTATTGTTCATCCCAATGCATGTTTCTTA
>JAVHNF010019039.1:19406-42419 GCA_034783455.1 Micropsitta finschii | reverse complement strand
TGTAGCTGTGCCTGGGATTGCTCCGACCCAGGTGTAGGACCTTGCACTTCACATTGCTGAACTTCAGGGGGTTGGCAGTGGACCATCTCTCCAGCCTGTCAGGGTCCCTCTGGATGGCATCACTTCCCTCCAGTCTATCAACTGAACCCTCTTACTGCAAGGGGCTGTAGGTGTCTAAGCAGGGCTGATTGTCACTGTCTGTGTTGGCTTCTCATTGGTCTCTATTTCTGCTTCCCGGCTGAAGGGGCTCTGTCTGTGTGTACATTTGTGTGAATGCTCAGTGTCAGCTGTGTGTGTGGGACCACAGGCCACATGCACCAGCAGGCAGCTGGTGCATACACAGGTGTATGCACCAGCATGGCAGCAACTTGAGAGACTGCAGTGTCTGCATGTTGTCTGGGTGCATATGTCAGTGTGTGCAATTGCTAACAAACATCAAGCCTGACTAGTGGTAAGTAGAATAAGGGGTTTGGAGTGTATTGGAGTGGCCTTAATTCTGGGCTGGGTAGCATTGAGTTCAGAAGATCTGAGATATGGCAAAGGGAGCAACCATAAGTCCAAGCCAACTACTGCAGAAACCAGGGGTCTGGGTTGTGTACTGGAAAGTTCCATGGGTCTGGACCAGCAACCAGAGATACCTGTTTGTGTTTGTATGTGTGTGCATAAAACAACTGGGAGACAATGAAGTTTGGAGTTACAGGACAGATGTACTTCTAAGGCAGTTAATAGAGGGATCCATATTTAACATATACATGTTGGTGTATATATTTTCCACAAACAGGTTTTCATCCTGATCAGATAGAGAGAAAACAGGATGAGGATGATAGTGCTATGTTTGTGCTGTCTGTGTCTTTGTAAATGCTATTTCTTCTGTCTGTGAGGCTGGCCATGTGTACCTGTATAGATGCATTGTGTGCATGTGGGCATGTCTGCCTATTAGGAACATATACTCAACCTAGCTCTTACTGTCCTAGGGATATGGAGCTGCAGCAGCCTCATCACAGTTGGGATGCTAGATTCAGCAACTCTGAATACATATCAGCAATATGTATTATTTAGAACACTGCCCTTGAAATACCATCCTTGTTACTTTACATCTGGGAAAACTGATGTAGAAAAAAAAGAAAACAAAATTCACTCAGCAGACCAAAGGCAGATCATCTGTGGTTTTTACCCACTAGAAAAGTGAGTTATCACTCAAAGGCAGTGAATAAACAGCATCTTTGAGCTGAGTATGTTGTAGGTGAAGAGGAATAGATAGGAACAAAAGCCTCTCAACTCAACTAGCAAGATGTCTGTGAGAGGGAAGAAATTGCGAATGTCTCACCTCAGCAGGTAGACATTAATATTTTGAGAAACATTCAAAATGAAGACATTGCAAGACTTATACTATTTGCCCAAATCAAATCAAACAAACAAACGGAATGAGTAAACTTCTCTTTAGCTGAGTGTCATACTGGTAAGCTGGTAAGCTATAACATATAATTTACAGTAACTACAATAGTAACACATGCCTTATCATGCCTTGCTCATTAATTGCCTTCCACACTGGATGGTTTTCCATTCTATCCTCTGCCTTCCTCCAAACCACATAGGAAAGAAAGCATTCCTAGTGCTTAGGATTAAAGTCTTTAAGACAGACCACAGCGCAATTAAACAGTTGTGCTGCTTGAGGTGCATAACAGCTTGGCATGTGCTTTTTCCTATACTTCACACTTGGGTTGTGTCAAGAAACAGTGCCAAGAGGCAACATGTGAAGTCTGTAGATGGTGGCTAAATATATCTTTCTGTGGCTAGTCTGCAGATCACTGTTCCTTGCTTCAAGCACTGCAGAGCAAGCCAGAAACAATCCAAAGGCAAGATGCTTGGCTTGACTTCCTCCCTTGCTGACAAATCCTGAAGAGATTTACACCCTGTTTCCCTTAATTGGAAGAAAACTTGTCAGGACATAGGGCATTTTGAACTGGAGCACAGGGGGCTGGTGAAGGAGACAGGAGATAAATCCTGAAGTGAACTTTTTTACTAGGAAAATACTGAAATTGTTTTGAGAATGCCCTGCTGAGCATTTTTGGATAGCTTTATTTTGTGTGAAAGCCACCTGGAAAATCTTCCTGACTCAGCTGGAGTATGAAAACAACTTGCCAAAACATCAGCTCAAGCTCAGCTAATTGCAATACTAGTTATTAAGTTGTTATTGGCTTAAGTAGCTCTTGGAACCATGGAAGAGCAAAGTAAATGTGTCAGGAAGTGTAAGACAGGGAAGATAGATGCTGTCTTCCCTTCCTTTCTCTGAAAGCAACAGTATGATAACTCACAGCTTCAGAGCTGCACATCTGTGCATTTGTGTGTGATGGGATTTAAATACATATATATATATATGAATGCATACAAAATAAAAAAAACATACACTTGCACACGTATATATGTGTTTATGCTGTTCATATGCCTGCATAAGAGCAAGACCCAGTGAACAGCTTAAAGTCTTCTGTGAAATTGCTTGCATTTTTGTAGGAATTGTTATGACATTATAATCCAATAACAACAAAATCAAGTTTGATTTTTCTGTCATCCAAGCCTGCCTTAATTTGACAGAGACCACCTGAAACAGGCATTTTCCTTGAAGGGAAACATGACCCCTTCTATCTTCTGCATCAAAAACCTGTGACTTGAGGAAGGGACACTAAGCTGACAGTAGCACAGCAATTTTCTACTGAACATTTTTGAATAGTTAAATGGTACTAGGGTTTTATTGCTCCAGGTCTCATTCTGTATGTTAATGATGGCAGGGATAAGTCACTGCTGTATAAAGAAAATCAGAAAAAAGCGGACAAGGCCCCTGCTTGGGAGAACTAATGTCCTTTTCTATCATTAATTACATGGATCTTTGACAAGCATTCAAGTCCTTCCCCATGCCTGTCTTGGAACAAGTGATTTCCTCATATCAGCCAAAGTTGCTGCAGTTGCAACTGAAAACAGGTATACCTCTATGGTGCACCCACATAAAAGTTTGAGGAATAATGCTGCTCAGTTAGAAGCAAACAGAAAATGAATAGAGATAATTTGTACCCAGATTAAATTTCTGTGGCTCAGTATGAAGACAGAAGTTCCTGTGCTTCAAAAAACCTTTACAGCTTTCTGGATGGTTAAAAGGACTGAGAACATTTCAAGGGTTCTCCAGAGTCTATTATGACCTTTCAAACCAATGGCTGTCTTTCTTGAATAAAGAAAGAATAGACACAATTTCCCACAAAATGAGAACAGAATGGCATGCTGCTTGTAGAACTAAATTATAATATCACTCCAGACTAGCAAACAGCTCTAGTTTAAGTGCATAGCCTGGGGAACAGAAGGGTTTTATCGGTTCATGAGTGCCTGTTCCCTGTGGAACTGCAGTATTTGACCAATTAGTGCTGAGAATGGGTCATAAGGTACTCTGTGATGCAATACCTGTTCAGACTGAAAACATAAATATCTGGGTAAGTGATGCATTCATTTCCACAGTATGTATATCAGTAAAGCCTCCAACAACTTCACATCTCACAAAGAAAGACAACTAGCGACCTGGAAAGGCTTGTGAGGTGGGCTGATGCCAACCTGATGAAGTTTAAGCATGCCAAGTGCAAGGTCCTACACCTGGGTCGGAGCAATCCCAGGCACAGCTACAGGTTGGGCAAAGAAGAGATTCAGAGCAGCCCTGAGGAGAAGGACTTGGGGGTGTTGGTCAATGAGAAAATGAACATGAGCCGCAGCCCAGAACGCCAACCGTACCCTGGGCTGCATCAAAAGGAGCGCAACCAACAGGTAGAAGGAGGTGATCCTGCCCCTCTGCTCTGCTCTCATGAGTCCCCACTTGGAGCACTGTGTACAGTTCTGGTGTCCTCAACATAAGAAGGACATGGAACTGTTGGAAATGGTCTCTGGATAAAAGCATTTCTTGTAAAAGCTCAGGGTAGACACAACAGTGAAGCAGCGGCTGTTTATTAACATTTTTGCAAAAATGGGTGTCCTAGTAGGCACGTACAGCAAAGGCAGAACTTTGATTTATATTTCCTACTCTGTCTGCACGTTCCCTCTCTTGTTTCCCCATTGGTTGGGTACTCCAAGGTTTACAGCTTTGTCCGACACATACAATCTACATGCTAACTGTCCCACCTCTGGTTACATCTCCCCTTACTCGATTTCATATGCCCCTTCCTCTTATTTATTTATCTCATTTTATGGTTTGATTTCATAACTCTCCAGCATATGTGTGGTACCCCTACTTACTGTTTAACAACAGAACCAGTTTGCACCAGCTTAATTTCATAGGTTTTACAAAGATAGCATTCTTTTTTAACCACAGAGTATGTCTGTCGCCCAAAAATCACATTGTCTTTAACTACAGAGTGTGGCTGTTTAAATCATGGTATTTTAAACCCTTTGTTTTGTTCCCTTAGTAACCTAGCCCCAGCCCCAATTGCAAAGTCTTAATACTGCAAAGCCCTATCCCCAGTATGCAAAACCAGCACTGTTTTTCTCTCAATGGAGCTGTTGGAAGTAGTCCAGAGGAGGGCCACGAGGATTATCAGGGGGCTGGAGCACCTCCTGTATGAAGATAGGCTGAGAAAGTTGGGGCTGTTCAGGCTGGAGAAGAGAAGGCTGCGTGGAGACCTCATAGCAGCCTTCCAGTATCTGAAGGGGGCCTACGAGGATGCTGGAGAAGGGCTCTTCATCAGGGACTGTAGTGACAGGACAAGGAGTAAAAGGTTCAAACATAAATGGAAAGTTCAGGTCAGATATAAGGAAGAAGTTCTTTACTGTGAGGGTGTTGAAGCACTGGAACAGGTTACCCAAAGAAGTGGTGAATGCTCCATCCTTGGCAGTGTTCAAGGCCTGGTTGGACAGAGCCTTGGGTGGCATAGTTTAGTGTGAGGTGTCCCTGTCCATGGCAGGGGGGATGGAACTCAATGATCTTAGGACCTTTTCCAACCCAAACCAGTCTGTGATTCTATGAAAATAGAAAACCTGACTTTACCTCTCTCTCAATTTTATGCCAATTTTATACACATTTACTATCAAATTGCATTTAATAACCCAGCTGAGACATGATTTGTCTGAGAAATAACTTTAAACGGGGTGAGCAGTGCCCGTAGTTTGACTACAGACATGATCATATTCCATGAGCATGACAACATCAGACTCCACCTAACCAAGTCGTAACAAAGCAACTGCCCTCTTGCAGAACACAAAACAACAAAGTTTTCTGAAAGTCTCAGGTTTTCAGGTCCTGTTTTGTTCAGTAGGCAGAATACTCCTTCCCAGAATGAAGAAATGTGAAGTAAATGGCAATGATTGTATTTTCATTTTGGAAAAGTTCATCTAGTTTAACCTCTTCTGTATGGATTTATGTACCTGCCCCCAATGTTCTAGACAAAGCTTAATGGAAAAATGCCATCTTGGCTATTAATAGAAAGAGTTCAGCTGATTAGTCAAGCTTAACCTACTTGTTTTGACAAGGTCTTCAAGTTTACTTCTGTTTAAACAAGAATAGAAAGCTTCTCACTATTAATATAAAACCATGTCTTTCAGTAACAGCAGTGAAAAGAAATAAAGAGTTCAGAGGTGCCAAACAAACATTTTAAAGTATACTTTGCAGAATAAGTGACTGACTTGTTTCTTTCCTCAGATATACAGAGAATACCCAACCCATGAAATAACAGGATGCTTTCCAGCATCAAATTCCTTTGTCAGGGGGTGAGAAAGAAATATTATTTTATGTATTTAATAGGTAAAAGAATGAGTATTATTCACCCTTTTAAAAATGTAGTTCAGCGTGAGAATCTGTATTACAATGAGGAAGGTATAAGTTGCAACTCTTTAGTAAGTCTTAACTAAATTTTACTTGATCTTGAAGAAAAGAAATGTAAACTTCAGATGTTTGTCAGGTAAGATGCAAAATAGGCATTTAAGGATTCAAACCCCTTTTATCTACTGAATTAAACGTACTGGCCAGATACTTTGTTTTCTACCAGGTTTTCTAAGACTCTTTCTCAGCTGTAACCTTCTCCCTCAGACAGTGACAGCTAAGGAGGCAATTAACCCTTAATGGAGGAATGCCACTGAGGCAGGAGAGGACAGGAGCCCTTTCATTTGGTAACACAGAACAGTGGCTGCAGAAGACAGTTCCCCCTGGAGCTATGGCTCTTAAACTCAAGCTGCAGATGAGTTTCTGTGCAGCTTCTGCAGCTGTTCCTCATCTCCTTTGGGATCATCACCCAATTAGTGAAAGTTTTTGTGGTAAATATCATGATGTGATACATCACACTATGCTTCCCCATATGTGTTTTAGTTCACACCTGGGCACATATCCTAGGTGCCAGTTCCCTGGTTGTGTAGGCTGTTTAGGCTGTGTAGGCATGTCAGGGTTGGGTAGACAGGGGGGATGGCTAGCTGATGCGCTCCACTAATGTCAACCTGGAAACAGAGCCTGGACTCAGAAACTGGAAGTGAAGACAGCTCTGATAACTTGAGGATGCCCAGGCATCCTTATCTGCAGTGAAGGCATCACTTATCAATCTGAAAAGACACATGGCTCCATAATGATCCAGTTCTCTTTCAACCACAGCGCTGAACTATCAGACTGCAGCTTATCTGTCCTGACTCATAATAACAACCAGTCTGGTGGGGTGGCACCAAGGACCACGGGCTTTTAGATCTGGTGGGACTGGGGGGAGGGCAGAGGATGAGCTGTCAGCAGAGTCAACCACAGGCGACTCAGCTCCTGGGAGAAGCTTGCCAGAGGAAGTTTCTAACATCTGGTTTGAGAAACAGCTGTGATTTGCTAATCTACATAATTGAGATGCCTCCCTGGAATTAAGCGTCTCCAGAGGAAACTCAGCATCTGAGCAAATATGACAACCAGGAAGGACATGGTATTAAGATACATGGAAGTTGAGTTTCCCATCTTTTTATCTGTGTGCTAAACAGCTTTTTTGGGTGCCTTGCTTCTTCACAGGAGATTTATAATGGGTAGTGTCAGTGCTGCAACCTCCTAGGATTGCCATGTGGAAGTTAATAGCTCATGACTAATCCTGTGTCTCTGCTTATGGTATTTGAGCTGACAGACATGCATCCATATCCCTGACAGTGCAGAGTTCTTGCCCAGGAAATGTTTCCAGTCCTTTGTCCAGTCTCTATCTTCCAACACCAGTTTCCCTTTAGACTCTATTCCAGTCCAATAGAGTCAGGGTATTTCCTCTTACATTTGGGCTATTTTTTTTTGCTCCTTTGATCTCTTTGCATTACCCCACACTTTTCTGCTCTTTCCTAAGCTGCCAGCCCCTATGGCGATGGTCCAGCAGTTCTTTCCACACTCCTGTATCAAATGCTCTCAAATGATCAAATGATGCTCTCAAATGATGCAGATCAAATTCATCTGTTAAGCCTTTTCTTGAAAAATCCTATTTCCCCTAGCCTCTAATCAATATCTATTTTTCATGAAACTATGTGGGAAAGCTTTTTATATGTATTCCTGATAAATGGCTCTCCCATCCCAAATGTTGCTTTGAGTAGTGAGGGAAAAAGGAGACATAGAGGAGGCAGGGATCAGGAGAAAGGCAAGAAACAGTAATAGAAATATTTTACATTCCCCCAAATGCATGAAACCGTGCCTATTATTTCACAGTTAAAAGAGGAATTCAGCTGCCTTTCCCCAGAGCATTTTGAAATGACAGTCACAGTTTTTGCAGTTTGGAGAGAGCCAAAACATTTATAAAATATCTTATATAGCAAAAGCAACATTTGCTGGATTTTTTTACCAAGATAATTTCCTGTGGCAGCTAATTTCTTATTAAAAAGCAAACACAGCACTTCTAATTGCCTTGAGTGCATGCCTCAGATATAGATGAACACTGGTATTCAACTGTGTGTGCCAAAATTATAATTTTTCAGGAAGAAGCAACAATTACAAATAATATAATTGAAAATAAATGCAAACAAAGCACAACTTACAAAAAAGCAGAGGAAAACAATCCCTTACGAAAACAGGTTATTATCTTAGCCACAAGTAAATATTCCAGGTCAACCATCTCTCTCAAATACACACAGCCCTGCTTTCTGACCAGCTACTGCATTTTACACTCACATGTACATACTTAGTCCTTTGTGTTTTCTACTGGCTGCTGTCCCAGTCACACCTGATGGCCATGAATGTGGTCTCTGCTTGCCTGTGCACAAGGCTGAGCCAGACCTTGGGCTCTTGCTTGTGCTTTACACGGGGCCCAGATTTTCGAACTATTTGAGGTGATGCATCTTCAACTTCTGCCAGGGCCAGGGCAGGCAGCTCCAGAAGACAATCCTGGGTGCGCCAGTATTTGTTAACTCTGGACTTGTGCTTGAGCCTGTCAGATTGCACACACTGCCTACATGAATTTTCAAGCTCTGGCTGATGACGCAAGCGAAGTAACAGGGTGACAACTAGAAAAGCTCAGGAGCAAGGGAGGAACTGGCCCTTTCATTCAGACAGTGTAGAAAACAGCACTTCTGAGTCACAGTTTGGTAAATTAAAGTCCAGATTTTGGTGTGGCAGAATAGATGGAGACAAGGAAACTTAGACTCTGGAAAAGAAATTTAAGGTGGTTAGCACATTTGATAATTGGGTTCTTTGTTCTGATGCCTGGCTAACCAGCTACCTTCCTAATTTGATATACCCATGTTGAGAAAATTGACCCTAATCCTTGTATGCTTTAAATTTCTTGGTCTTGTCTATGGGAATTCTGAATCTCCAAGTACAGTAAAGTTATATCTCATAAAGTCCTGGGCTTTTTATATTCCAAGGACAGAAAGTGCAGAAAACAAATCCACCCACAAAGACACAAAACCATCATACACAAATCTCCCTTCTTGTGACTATGCATAAAGTCAATAATGCAAAGCTCTCGAGATGTTTGTGTCATTGCTGTTTGTAAAAAGTGAAATATTCCTCATTCTTTAATTAACATTCCTAAATATCTTATTATTTAAATGGGGTTATTTAAATGGCAGACACATAAATGCTATATAAACACCTCTTTGATAATGGTGACTTAGTTTTTATGCAAAGATGCATCTATTTCTCTCTAATTCTATATCATTGCATAAACAAAACCAGCTTATTATTTAGCAAAAAGCCTAAAATTTAAAGTGGGATCATCTCTGCCATGAAAGACATAGGCATTTTAAACGCTGATATTTTGGGGAAAAGTGAACAGTTAAATATTCTCAGCACTCTGTTATGCCTTGGGTCTAAAGCTAAGAGATGTCATACTGAAACCTGCAGGAGCTCCGGCTTCAAACTGCAGAAAAATATTACTGCTATGAACTAGATCCTTAGGGTCATGCCAGCTGTGCTTCTGGCCCAGAGCATGAGTCTTTTCTCATTTAAAACCCAGCCAATACTCACGTAAATTATGTGGCCTGACCTCAGTTTCATTTTGGGAAATGGACAAACTATGGTGAAACAGCTTTTCTCCAGTGGCTGAATCCTGCAGGGCCCTATAGCCTGTGCTAAACTTCTCTTCTGTAAGTAACTTTAGAAGTTTTTAACTTCAACAGACCTTTCATAGAGAAAGCTGAGAAGAATCTCTTGTGCAGATATCTTTAGCTAATGGAGCATTCACACATTCAGTTTCTGCGAAGGTGCTATTACTAGTCCTTTCTGAATAGCTCGGCTTGTGGTCATTTTGGTACATTTATTTACTGCAAGCTGAGCTGCATTCTTTCTGGACTCCCATTGACTCGGACAGAGGCTGTAGACTGAGTTGAAGTGTTGTTCATACAGAGTGAAGTCAATAGGAGTATTTCCAGGGACTCAGATGGGATTTGAGGGGCCCTAGCCCAGGACAGAAGTTTATGGTTCTTGGAGCCAGAAAAAAAAATGAATGAGATCATCTGGTCTGATCTGTAGCTAATCACAGGATATGTAAGTTTTATCCAGATATGCCAGTAATGAAATAACACTTTCTTCCTTAGGAAATCAGATGTGCCTTGTAGAGGAGAAACAGAGGTCACTTCCTGACAGCATGGAACCTGGCTGCTGGGACCTGCTCAGGTGAGATGCTCCTGGGTGAATCCAGCTCCATTGCCAGCCACTGAGATCCAGCCAGCTGACAGCCCAGCACAGCACTCAGTTCCTTCCCAAATCCTGAAGAAAGCTCAGGATTGTCAGACTGCTGCAGAAAATGTAATCAATGCTGTTTCACATCAAACTCATGAACAAAGGTCATAAGCAGAAGTCAGGCTGACATACTTTAGAGCCAAAGACTGCAAATACCAGCCAGCCTAATCCTCTCATGATGTGGGTGTATCTGTAACACAATATTGAAAAGAAATACAGTTGTACTAGGTTTAATAAAAAATATGTCTAGACCAAACTACTTCCAAAAGCAGAGATGCTTACAAGAAACACAAAATGTGGGGCAATATAATCTGTCTCATAATCAGTCTTTTAGGAACCTTTTGAACTGGAGGTTGGACCTGGACCAGGATACTGCAATAAACTGGTGGAGGGACGTCTCCTCCAGGAACTGTCTATAGGGGGGGGTTTAAACCATTGAATTTACTCTCAGAATCTAGATTAATCCCCTTTTCCTTTTAATATATTTTATGTCATTATAAGAAGTCTGTGTGAGGGTAAATCCACTTCCTTCTCATAAGCTGTCTCAATATTTTCCTCACAGCTATGAGAAAATGTCTTATTTCAAGGCTAAATTTTTCCAAATCTAACTTCCCGATGCTAGATATTACCATGCCTTTTGTCAGCACACATGAAGCAGAGGACGGAAAACAGGTTTTTCTCATTCCCTTCCCCTGTTGTACTGTATCCCATTTTAAGTAACAGCTACTCAGATTTTTAAAATCCTGATCCAGAGGACCATTTAATCTCATGATTTACTTTAAGTACATAAGTAATCCCATTGACTTCAATGGGACTATTCTCAGGTTAAAAGTTAAATGCATGGTTAAGTGCTTTGCTTGAATAGCATTTAAGTTCTTTTTAATTTCTCATATACTCTCTTTCCTTGCTCATGATACTTGATCTGTACAATGTGTTGAAAGTGCAGCATTTCAAGTAAATTGTTCAGCATGGAATTACATAGGTTACAACACAGCAATTTCCATTGCAGCTTTTGTTTAGCGCTGAAGGAATCCTGACTGATGGATACCAAGGGCTTTTTTGATGTTATTTTCTCTGAGGAACTAATGCTCTTCATTCCTGTTAATTCCCTCTGCTGCCTAGTTTATTTGTTCAGCAGTGCCCTAAACAAGAAAGGTTTTCTTCAAACAATAGGCTGCTTTGCACTCTGTGTGTGTGGTTTACTGAATCCAGACCTAGGGAAAATATACTGGTCTTCAGCTGGTATGAATCAGAGTTGTCTGCAGAGATGAATGAGCTATGCTTATTTACATCAGCTAAGGGTCTGACCTGTTGTCTACTGTGTTAATGTATAAATATGTGTATGTGTGCGGTTAAACATGTAAGACCTGGGCAGAGGAATAACCCTTCAACACTCTGTTCTTGGGATATGAGATATAATATTAAAGACAAGAGGGTGAAAGTCTAAGATGAAAGCTTATTTCCTCCTAAGGTCAGGTATGAAAATACATAATATGTGATTGTCTCCCAGTGCCAATAGCAAAACATTTTTCAGTAATACTTATACATAACTACATCTGTATTATGGACCTTCAAAAGCTTTCCAGCACTTAAGGTGTTTCAAATGGATCTGCATTATTTCAGAACTTTTAGCAGTAGCCACTGACCATTCCTGTGTCCTGCATATGTGTGACCAGAGGATGCTGGCTCCTTTTGCAAACAATGCGAACTGGCCATTTCAGATCAGGCAAGCTAGGAAGTATTGCCTAACTCATGTTTTGAATTATTTTCTGAAGGCTTCTATATCTGTCTGTTGACCAGATGCGGCGTCAAACTCCTGTAAGGTGCTTAGAATATACAGTGAGACTACTCTTTAACATAAAGTGCTATTCCAATACTCCAGATTTTTGCCAATATTGCAGAGCAAAAACTCTTTGTCATTAATTTTGTCAATAATTGATTATTAGCAATTATTAAATCTACCTTCTTTAAGTTTAAAACCATTACCCCTTATCCTATCACTGTAGCTCTCCACTGGACAAAAGGAATTGTCTCTTTTATGGGGGAGCCCAGACACAGGTGTGGCCTAACCAGTGCTGAATAGAAAAGAAGGATCACCTCACTTGAGCTGGTAGCACCTCTCTTCTTAATACAGCTCAGGAAGCTGCTGGCAAACACAAACAAAGCCACATCTTGCTGAAAACTGCATGCCACATCAATGAGATTAATTTGTCCCAGTTTTAGAGATCTACATGTAAGTTGGTCAGCTCTGTTCACTTTCTAGTCAGGGGAGAAAAACAGGGTTTTCCAAAGTGAATTCATCTAACTCTGAGGTCAAGGTCTACAGGTTCAGTTAAACTACAGCTTAGCCTAGAGCTCTTCTTTGGCTACAGAGATAACCTACATCACTCATTAGCTGAGGTGCACACTCAGATCTGGATTGGTAAATCCCACCATTCTTTTCATAGTATTTCACAGTGCTTGCAAATGTATTAAGCAGCTTGAAGTGTGTTCAAATCCCTCAGTCTTTCCCAGAATGGTTTTGTATCAGAACAGAAGGAGCAAGAAAGGATTTCAAGGGTTATATAGTTGTCCTGTTCTGCCACATGTGCATCTTCATGGGCTTCCTACATTATTGTTGTTTGCAATGACTAATTACCTGATGATAGATGATATGAAAGTGTATTACACTTCATAAACTTAACTTCCAGTTGGAGACTGTTGTCATCAATGTCCCCTGACAGTTTGGTACTTTGTAGTCTTTCCTATCTCATCTCCATTTCCCTTTCTGCCTTTTTTGTCTAATTTCTAATTCACATTTGCTCTGAACTCAGCTTTTCATTTTTATTCTTCTCCTACTCGTCAGGTATCCGTAACTAATGTTTTTCACAAGGCATTAATAGCTTTGAGTACTGAGGCAGATGCATGGGGCAGTGTACTGTTTATATAAAAGGACAGCTGTAAAAACATGTGTGATGGTAATTAAGCAAGAACTCTTAGAAGCATGAAGTCATTAATTCTAATTGCAGTAAGGCTTTTCTTAGAAATTGTCCCTAATATTTGAAATGGAGAAAAAGTCAGCTTCAGGCAGCATTCCAGCTTTATTTCCTCCACTTCTATGCCCCAGCAAGCAAGGGGATTGCATGTGTCTTGTTATTGGCTACATTGAGGAATCTTTAACTTCAGACATCCCTCTTTGTGCTTGCTGTTCCGCAGGCACTGGAGCAGGTTCCACTTTAAATGCAGCAAAAGCAACAAGCCAAATTACCAGCCAGAGGATTATTCCCCAACAAAGCAATTTCCAGTTTCTTCATTGAATATAATCGAGGCTATAGCCTACATGCCTTCAATCACTTTCCAAGAAAGCAGCAGATTAGGGCAGTTAGCAGCATCTTCAGGAGCTGTTCGTCACCTCACAAACTAATCATTCATTCTTCTTAATTTCATTAAACTCCAGAGTGGTTTCCAACACGCAGCCACTCTTTTAACTTGCTGATATAGAGCTGAATGATGGAGATATGCTTAAGCAAACCAGATGAATACACACAAGGAACCCTGTTCCTTTCAGTTGCAGGCTGAAAGCTGATATATTACACGTCTGCATGCAATAAAATTTTTTGTTTTAATGTTCCTAGGGAAGCTTGAAACTAAATCCTTGCAAAACATCTGGTTCAAAACTGCAGCATTTTAATATTAAACGCTTCCTGAAATGTTTGTGTAACTGTACCATGCAGGTTTGCTTTGTAGCTTTATAATAAATTGCTTCTAACCCATTTTGTTATCCTTGCACTGACTTTGATATCTCTTGCTGGTAACATAACATCAGCAATAGTGCTACTCCAAGTTCAATAGTTAGTTGATATCCCAAGCACAAATTCTGAAGACAGCCACGTAATTTCTGGGTTTCAGCTTTGTATTGTGTTTTAGTCAACTCTAAGATTTTAATATTCTGTTCCTTAAAATTCAGTAAATTTCTTTATGTCATAAATTTGTCTTCCCAGACTAGGTGTTCAGTATCACAGTAGGTCCTTCTGCAAGGTCTCTGGATGAGGTGTGAAGATACTTTGCATGCCCCTGTGAACAACAGTTGTCAAGTCACTGCTGGGACTGGTATTTAGAAGTTTGTGTCAAGGCCCTTGAGGGGCTTGGAAAAAAATAATCAGCAGTGAAGGGGAAGATTTTTTCCATACTTAATTGTCATCCTGACCGTCCATGGATAGACAAGCAAAAGGAAATCAGAAAAGGCTCATCATTTTAAAGCATGCTAAGCCTTGTGAAAATGATCTTGCCAACCTCCAAAGCTGTAGCTTAATAGCTCCAAATAAAGCCACATAAAATCTTAGTGTGATGCTCTAGGTTATGCAGGCTGACTCCATGCCTTCAGCTGGTTTCATGTTTGTGCTGAGCATAGTGCAGAGTCCTGACTTGCCACTGCCTGACCATCCATCAGACAGGGTAATTGTGTCAGCCGCAGGGCTCATGAACTTTGTGATCCTGTCACACTAACACAGCTGTGCTACTTTTGGGGCCTGAGCTGGTATTTTTCAAGACATGTAATTTAGACTAACTACCCAGCTTAGGGTAGCCTCAGCTCCTTAGTCTGAGGCCTTCCAGCACTTGAATCAAGAGCTTGCCTCTCTCTCTGGGCTAAAGAACGAGCCTTGGTTCCTAAGTTCAGCTACTCAGGTAGGGCTCAAAGATAGACTGAATACAAATGGAAGAAGGTCTCCAAAAGCCATTGAAATACAGGGAGAAGCAGAAACCAGTCAGAGGCTCCTGAATTACAAGAAAAAACCAAACCAAAAAAACTCCACACAACAAAAGTTCAATTCTATAGCATAAAACCCATGCACACTGTTAGCAAAGCTTTGTGCATGCTTCAGATTAGCCATGTAATTACACCATAAACCCCCACTAGGATTTAATTTCAATTGAAAGCAGTGGAACTAATGGTGTGCTTACAAATAAAGCTGATTAAGATTTTGTAGGACTGGGAGCTATTTCATACAGGTATCAAGAGATTCAATGTCAATATGTAGCAATTTGCATAGAGTCAATAAAATATGCACAGGTATTTTCAGACAGATCATTATATGACTGGCCTAGCTTAGAAAGAAATGTAAAAGTACATAGTATGAAACAACTCTCCAAACAGCAAATAATTGTGTAAATATACAACTGGAACAAAATCCTACAGCTGATGTATAACACAGGAAATTCCATTTCAGCATATTTCTTGATGCTTAATCCTGCCAGGTGGAATGGATCAACAAAAAGGGAGAAGTCAGAGTACACTGTGAAAAAATGTTATACATCTGTGGGGGTCATCCAACAGGACAGAAGGAAACTCCATAAAGCATCTACAACTCTCATTGCTCAAGTTCAGCTGGGTTCAAGCTCAATATCTATCTGTATCATTATAATTATTTATGTTCCAATTTATCTGCGTCTTGCAAAAAGCCTGTTTTTACTGAAATCCCTTTTCAAGGTATTTCTTTTAATTTTTTCCTTGTTTTTATACTTCATATATACATATGAATTTCAATTAAAATATAACAGCACTGGAATAACAGTTCGGATGGGGAAAAAGACACTTTCTACAACTTGCTCACAAGTCAGGCTGTCTCCAATATGATTCAATGTTAGAAGAGTACCTTATGATTCACAACAGCATTAGTGAGCACTGAATCATACTGCCTGTGTTAGACTGAAAAAATGAACGTATCAGCATAATGTCATGACAGGGTATACTGTAGCTGATTGAAGCACTCAAATTCAGAGGAAAATAAAATATTAAGAGGAAACTGTTGAAGTGGCAGCTGAGATAAAAATTGGAGATCTCCACAAAAGGTTACTGCAAATCAGATTTGGAACGTTAAAAGAAAAGACAGCGGATATTAGATATGAAACCGGAAGGCATAGTTGGTGATATTTTTGCTTAATTCTATTCAAAACAGAAATGAAAGAGGAAAAGATTTCCACAGTGAGCACAACCACTGTATCTTTCAGGAACAGTGTTGGGTTCTTAAGTACACTTCAGAGGTTAAGTTGAAGCCCAAGTTTAACAGGCATACTAGCTCTAGACAATTTTGTCCTCAGGTTTCTTAGACCTCTTCTTTCATTCATTAGATGAAATAACATTAGAGCAAAAAACTAGGGTCTGGTGGTTTTGTAAAAAGAAATAGATACATATAGCAACTATATAGTATATATAGATATATACATAGCAATGCCTATGGTCATAATAAAAAGTGAGGAATAACATCTAAGACAAATCAACACATATTGCAATGTTCAACTGAATTGAGAAAAGAAGCCTGACACACACCAGTGTGACATGTCTCAGCATTAGCTTCAGCACAGATTTCCCTTAAGGACTGGATTTGCAAGGTGTAAGAGTGTGCTTGACCAGAAACACACTCTCAAAGGCATTCAGAAGATGGGCAATTCTGAACGTAAGTGTTGGGATCTGTGCCAGAGGCAGCCTCCAGGCTCTCCACTGTGGGGTAGGGGTACTGCTCTCCCTCCCTGCAGGGCTGAGGCTGTCTGCTTTCTTGCACATCCCTGTGAGCTATGTTGAAACTGCCCTTTATGCTCTGGATCAAGTAAAGCTTTCTCTATATTGAGTCGGGTCCAGAAAGGCCAGCAGTAACTTTTGCTAGTAAATGACTATTAGCAAACATAGATGCCAAAAGAGAGGAGGCAAACCCTTGCAATGAAAGATTAAAGTCTTTGTTAGGATTCATGACACATGTAGACCAATAGCACGCACTTCACAAGTGTCTGTAATAGATTTGTTTTCCTTTGTTCAAATGTATTTTCCATTTACTCTCTATCTCTAGCCAAGCATGAGGCCCAGAGAGAGAGACTGCCCCTTTTACTTCAGCCCAAGCCCCACGAGTGCTTAACAAAGAGTCTGGCCAGGGGATTGTGAAGTCTGCAAGGGTGCCTGCTTGATATTGCCACAAAAGAGAACTTGAAAGATTTTGCATAGTGAGGAGTCTTGGTCAAGGAGTTAGCAGCATTTCAGTGAGCCAGCAATTCATATGTATTAAAATAAAATACATATTTCACTCCCATCCATTATTTTCAGAAAATAAGAGTGGAACTATCTTAATTTTTAATGCAAATTGAGGACTTGCAGTTCTCATTAGAGCTAACAGGTTCTTCCTGATAACTCTTCCTGATAACATGCTTAAAAATAAACCCTTCAAATCTCTTGCCTAAGCAGCATTAATCATGCTAGATCTTAACCACCAATCATCAATTGGCTTTTATGAGCTATGACGTAAACAAAAAAGAATGGGATGTTTTAAAACTGGTGTTACAGACTACAAGCTACAGACATCTGCTTTCCCCAGTCTCCTCTTTGGCTTCAAGGGAGTATTATTTTGAACATCACAAGGTGGGATATGATTTGCTAACAATACTTGCCTATATTTTATATCAAGCATCTGTTAGTGTTTAAATATCTCATTTCAAAGCATCTAAAACTTCATGCAGGTCAAATCCCAGACATATTTTGCACACATGGATTAACTGAAGAAAATCATTAAAAGGGCAAACTCCCAAAACATCAGCAAGTATAATGATGTACCAAATGCCAAAATTTGCTTATCTCATTTCAGACTCTACTCATATGCCAGCTTGCATCTGGATTCCTAATTTTTTTTCCCCTGTATCTTCAGAAGATACATGAAGAAGGCCACTATGTAATACTATGCTTTTTATAGCAAACTAAAACTACACTGAAGAGATTCAATGTTGGAAGCTATTTTTAGCCAAACTAATTACAACAATTTCACTAAGATAATAAGCTGCAGATATCTCCTAAGGTAAAAAGCAAGGCAATGGAAGAGCTGGTCAGAGGAAAGGCTACCGACTACAGAAAAATAGCAGAACAAAATTGCTTTAAATGATGTAATTCTGCTCAACACTCCCTCTAGTGGTTTTGCCCACAGACATGAGCATGGAGTCCCATACACTCAGAAGTCCTCCAGCCTAATGACAAAACATCCGGTTAATAGGATTAAGTACCTTCTCATCAGATAAGTAGAACATGGCAAAATCCCTGACACTCCCAGCAATTAGATCAGACACAGCCTGACCTCTTCCTGACGCGGGGAGCAATTTTGCAGAGGAGGTGTTTCAGTATTAATGGTAAATATATTGAGGTTTTATTTTTAACTTTTCTTTGGTGATGGGTTTGTATTTCTTTGTAAAGTTAAATGGTCTTTTGCTATAAATGTAAAGATACAATATGCTAGTAATTTACTACAGAAGTAAATCCAGGCTATAAATAAATCTAGGCTCTTAATTTACATTTGCATTTGCAGCTGGTAACTGCATTTCCATGAAGGCTATACTGGCTAACGAAGTTACTTAAATACTGTGTTCACTTAATCAGATGAGAACTATGAAATACAGTTGCATGGTTTCTAAAAAATAAACCTCTCTCCTCAGATTGTTCTTGGGTGGCAAATAAAGCAAAGGGCATTTCTTTCCTTTATTTTGTAGGAATTTCTTCCAATTGCTGATGTGTTTGTTTACAAAACTGATCTAATTGCCATTTCTTTGCACACCTATTATTGAATCTGCTATATTAAGTATTATCCTGAAGGATAAGGAAAGGAATTGCATGTATGGAGACAAGGAAGGGAATATCAATCTAGAAATTTGCCCTTTCAAATTTGGCAGTAATATTTAAAATGAATGTGTTTATAATATGCAATAAGGACAAAGTGTGAGAGCAGTACATAAGGAAGAAAAGGGGCAGATGAGATGCATAGGCTTTTGGTTTTATATATATGTCCTGGTTCTGTTACACCATTGTGCAAACTCAGTGGAATTCATCTAGTTAGTCTGAATAGATAACTACAAATGAGGTCAAGCTTCTTATGTGTTTTCAATAACAGTAGCGTATAGGTGCATGTTAGAGATCTCAGAAACCGTAGTTAAAGTAAAAATGGGATCTTGTATAATACTCAGTAAATATTTCACTTAGGCATTTGAGTATCATGAAGATGCTTACATTTAACTGCTTCTTTAACAGAAAGAACATGAAGTCCTCTTGGTTACTTATAATACACGTGCTATGGCTGAATGGTCATCAGTGTGCACCGACAAAGCAGGAGGAAATCAATCTTCGAGAAAACCTGATGCGTATGTATGCTTTTCTTACCAGGGGTCTGCTGGAAGCGCCTGGGCCTAGGTCTCCAGTCTCCTGGTGCATTTTGACCTCTGTCAAGAGGATCTGCTTTTATGTACGGAGCTTAGAAACCATCATAGAGCTGACTACATGAATCCACACACACACAGGAGGGAGATAAGAACAACTGGGACAAGAAAGTAAAGGGATTAACAGATAAGCATCCCCTTGCAAAAAAGTATTAAAGCACTTTTATAGGTTATTTGGTCTCCCATAGATCATTAGAATATCAACTCAAAATTCAATTCAATAGACCTTTAATTATTTTGTTTGTTTAATCGTTGAAAATGTTTATTGTACAATTAAATAAATCACTGGAAAATATGGTTATTACAAATAATTGAAAGAAAATTACTTAATTTAGAAAAAACCCCAGCTGTTCTGCATATAGTCACCTTTAAGCGTGGCTTTATTTTGTGGATAAAAATTCCAAGAGGATCAGCGATGAAATATTCCTTTGTTTCAGTCCATGTTAATAATATTTCCATAACAAACAAAAAGCTAGGGGAGGGGAAGAACGTTATAAAGGAAGAAATGACTGGCATGCTTTTGGCAGTCTCAGGGTGTTGGGTTTTTTACTTATTTTGTATAGCTCCGGTGATATTCAGGGTATTTCTGGAAAGGGAACAGATAAAGATGAAAGACAAGTAATCACACAGAACTTCAAGGTGCAGCGTGTGGGCTAATCTGGGTTTTCACCAAAACTCTACAGTCACTACTTCACAAGAAGTATAGAGACTGTATTCTTATGAAAGCAGCTTGAAGGTACCTGTAATCTACATTTTCTAAACTTAAAGGAAAGTTATCACTAATTTTAGATAAAGATAAATATAGAATCATAGGCTCATAAAAGGGTTAGAGTCAGAAAGGACCATCTAGCTCCAATCCCCCTGCTATGGGCAGGGACACCTCACACTAGACCATGTCCAACCTGGCCTTGAACACTGCTGGGGGTGGAGCATTCACCACTTACTTGGGCAACCTGTTCAAGTGCCTCACCACCCTCACAATAAAGAACTTCTTCCTTATATATATAAGTTATGTCACCAGAAAACTGATGAGTAATTCTTGGAGACATCCAAAACCCAGGATGAGGTCCTAAGCAACCTGATCTAGTTGACCCTGCTTTGGGCAGGGGGGGTGTACTCAATCTCCAGGGGTGCCTTCCAGCTTCAGCTGTTCTGGGATTCAGTGAGTAGCAGTGGGACAGCTGGATATATAGCTTGAGTTACACGCAGCTGATCACTGACAAAGGCTCTGGGTCAGATTCTTATCTGATGGCAACTGTCTTGGCTCTGTGTTATTCAGCATTCACTATCTAAAGATTTGGCTCTGCAACTGTAGGGAGACAGAGCTGTTTCATTCTCCATAATCAGTGTATGACAATTTGTGATAGTGTTAAAATCTGATTAAATCGATGTATAATTTGGCTTTTTTTAGTATTATCTGAAGTTGGAGAGAAGTATGTAGATGAAGAGGTAAAGAAAGCTTTGATTGGTATTAAGCAGATGAAAATTATGATGGAAAGAAATGAAGATAAGCACATAGATCTGATGAAAACCTTGAAGAAGAGCAGTGAAGAAAAAAAGGTAACTGAAGCACATGTGGATGTTTTTTTGCTCATATTTCTGTTAAGTTGTGGCTATTTTTAATCAGAGATAAGCCAGGTTGTACATGGGTTTAGTCTGCCTCCTGGAAGTAGTAGGGCATGCCACTGTGCTTAGGCAATAAGCAAGACAGCAGGGATCCTTTGGTGTCTTCCGTTTTCTGGGAAGAATTTAAACCACATTGTATGTACACTCTCAGCAGCATACATCTCTTTCTGTGGTCACAGATTAACAGGAAATTTGTTTCTGCCCCTTTCTCTCACTAGCTGAAGAAAACTCTCATGCCACCTCCACAGAGGCTCTCACTGCCTGTCTCCTGGAAACAGGAGCTGGGCCAACAGACATTCTTTAATAGCCCATCAGGAACCTACATGTTCACATTTCAGAAGTTAAAACATTAGTTTATATTTGCCAGTTTCTTAAGAAAGAACTTGCTTTCTGCCAGGACCCTGGCAGACTGATGCTTCAACCCTGAGAGAAGCTTTCAGACTGCACTGGAATAAAGCACTGAACAAGAGCACTGCCTGCCTCACTGGTGCCTCTTCGATTGTGCAGTTTTGAAAGCTAGAGGTGAAGAGTTTCTGTCTTTCCTCAGAAGTACAGCTTTCTAACAAAGTGGCATACTGTTAATTCTTCCCTGTGGCAGCATGTGTAAGCTATTTTTAAAATGAAACAGAAAGAGTGAACACTAGACAAAATACAGCTGGTTTACCACTAGTTAGCAAGTTACCTTCTCCCAGCCCATCCTAGTTGTAAAGTAAAATGCATTATCTGACACAGCCTTCCTTGAGATTTGAGTGCTCTCATTTTATTCTGCAACTGGGAGGTAACCAGCAGCAGCCTAGTCAAGCTGATGGTGACCACCATGTAGAGGTACAGAAGTTCTGCAGTGAAAGGAGATATTAAATGCTGTATGTGGACTCAAACATAACTTTGGAGAGAGAACCTGAGTTTTGTAACATCCAGATGCCAGAGTTGCTGCAACAGCAATATGTTGATTAAATTATTGCATTCAGTGCTTATTTCTAGAAATCCCCTGCTTCACTGAATTCACACCAAGGCAACTGCAAGCAACCGTATAAAGGTATTTTGTGCAGAAGCTCCAGAAGCTCTGCCCTGCACGTCTTTATACACCTCAGGCCATAGGATACTTCCCAGCTTGCTTTGCAAACTTCAGACCTGACCTTCAGAAAAATACCAAAGCCACAAGTGTTAATGTGCCCTAGAGAATGTACAGGGTATCAGGGGAATTTCCAGTGTCCTAGTTCAATGCCTAGGCTCAGAGCCTTGTGCTCAGATGATCCTGAGAAATAGAGATTATGTTTAAAAAAAATACAAGGATCCTAAATCTTGCTTTCAGTGAAGCTGAAGGAAAATTCCTTCTTGGCCCAACATGTGGTAGGTAGTTTAAGCTATTTGTACTAGCAAGCCAGAAGTGCCTGATACAGCTTTCTAACATCTTTAGGAACAACAGTTCACTCCCATGATCTACGCTGACAGCTCTTACTGCATGATTTCACTTACACAGAACTTACAACTACAGTGAGAGTTCAAAAAACACTGAATAAATGTATTAGAAAGATCAGAAAATAATTAAACATAGACTATGAAGCCCAAAGTTACTGTCTCCACCAAGCACATTCTGAAAGATTTCTTTCATGTGAGCCTCTTCCCTGTTGAAATGCTGCCAAAAAGGAGCAAGCCTGACAAATTAAAAGGTTTCTGTCACACTTAGGAACAACTTGGAACATTGTTTGAAATATTTTTAAACTGGTAAAATATGTTGTACTTGCAGAAAGAAATTTATGATGTGCAATCTACTTCAATGGGAAGAACTCTGTCTTTCTATTGCTGAGTCATCTAAGCCATGATGTTACTGAGTTGTTCAGCTTTGTGCTCTACATGATCCAGCAAATAGAAGCAGTGTTGCAAAATGCATCTTGTTTCCCTTCAGTATGAAGGAGCGCCTCACACTTCCACAAGACCAGGAAGAAATGCCCTCCCTACAGTCTTTTGATTAGTATAATCCCAGAGGAAATGCTGTACTTTTACATATTTCTGATCATAGAATCATAGAATAGTTAGGG
>JAVHNF010019039.1:0-19306 GCA_034783455.1 Micropsitta finschii | reverse complement strand
GGTTGGCATCAGCCCACCTCACAAGCGTGTTGAGGTCCCTCTGGATGGCATCCCTTCCCTCCAGCGTATCAACCGAAACACACAGCTTGGTGTCATTGGCGAGCTTGCTGAGAGCGTGCTCAATCCCACTGTCCATGTCACTGACAAAGATGTTGAACAAGGACCTAGCCTCATGAAATACCAGTCCCTCAATGAATAGAGCAGGAGCAGACGAATACTGCAGATACGATAAGACGGAAAAATTACATGAATTGAGCACATGACCCTGTGAGAGGTTCAATACTTCTTGCACAGAAAGATGTGTAAAAAGGTTTTTTCCTTAACCACAAAGATCCAGGTAGAGTGTAGAGATCCATTTGGTTTTGTAGGCTGTGCTCTCTGACGTGAAAAAACCCTGTAAGGAAAAGGTTTTCAATTTTCAGTTCCCTCCATATGTGACTCAGAGGAGAAGACAATCTACCTTTAACAGTTAATGATTAGCAAAACCAGGAACCAGAATGAGTGATCAGCACTGGGATAAGTATTTAGAATATTAATCTGCAAACTGCCCTCAACTGAATCTTTTTTCTTACTTAGCAAGCCTTGCGACTTATGGATGAAGTAAAGGAAAGATTAGAAGAAGAAGAAAGACAATGTCAAGTAACCTTGAAAAATCTATGGGATGAATGCGAATCTTGTTTAGAAAGTGCCTGCATGAGGTATTATACAACTTGCAAACATGGTTTGTCAACATTTAGAAGAAAGGTAGGAAAAAAATTTGTATCTAGGAAATGCTCCTGAATTCACCTAACAGTTTTAGAGAGAACATGTCTTATTTTCTCAATACCAGCACCTGCCAGTTAATATGTGGTTACTAATATTAATTTGATTTGGAGGGTCTGGAAATGTTATATGTTATATGGCAGAGATTACATGTGACTATATTCATTGAACATTGAACCAAAATGAATTTGGTTGCACCCTGGTGTGACTCCATGGAAACTGATTATTCCTCTGATTCCAAGACAGTCACACCATATATACAATGTTGTCTCTCACAGTAAGACTTGCATTAAGATGCTCAGTAACTGTGAAAAATGCCACATAGATTCCTTATGGTCCATCTGAAAATCAGCAGAGTTAAAAGTGTAGCTATAGTTAGCAGAATTCCAAGGAGAATAAAAATCACTTGATTATACATCATTCTTTCCTGTATTTATTTGATTTTATATCTGCCCTTTGAGGAACAAAACAGCTTTAAAAGGCTTAATTTTTTTTTTAAATAAAGCAAATTGTCAACAAAGGAGATTCCCCTAATTCTACCAGAAAGAAGATATGCTTTCCTGGCTGGCACATTATTATTTCAATATTTAATAAAATTGCAATCACACATTTTATTTGGGCATATGCTTGAAGTGCAGCTTAAAACCTGACACTGTGCAATTACTGCTACTGAAATTTTAGCCCAGGCACTGAAAAATACGGTAACTTGAAAACTAAACATGGTGTGTTTCAGGAGTGACAAGGGTTAGAGCAAAAGTGTTTAATATTTGTGCATATTCTTAAAGTTATTCAGGTGAAAATGTTGAAGATATTAAATTTAAGACAATTGATGATAGTTTCAGCTTTTTAGATATGTCTCATGGATACCTCAGATGTATCTCTTGGTCTTTCAAGGGTCTGTGGATGTCAGGTTGAAATCACTGCAGTAAAAGTTATACACTGCACTGTCACTATCGTTGACCTTCTTGGTAACTTCCTCAGTGAGCTATATGGTTTGTTTGAAGCATTCAAAGTAAGAAATGTGCTGTGACCTAAATTGTTTTGAAAAAAGAGGACAAAGATGGTAGCTGATGACACACAGGCAGCAGGGGCAATACTTGGCTTACTTAGGCTGTTCTTGCAGTGCCGTTTCACAATTCACCTTCCCTCTGAGCTGCACTAGTGGTCAGATCAAGCAGCTGATCCAATTAAAAAAGACTAAAAAATAAGCATATGTATATCTATATGTCTGTTTGGCAGGGTGCTTCTTAACACCAGTTTTCTAATGCTAGGAAGTGTGGCTCCACAAAACACCATCTACTCAGACAAAGGCAGTACATTGAAGCACAAAGCAGTGAACCAATGGCTGAGACCAAGGAACTGGGAACTCTATAAAGCAGAGTCGACACTCTGCCTCTTCCATCAAGTCATGGACTCAGAGCCACTGTTTCATTGCTTTCATTGGGTCTCAGACTGCACAAGGACATGAGGGTGTTTACAGATCACAGCAAGAACAATCACCTTCTGTTCCCTACACTGTGTATGAGTACCACAGAAATGTTTCCAAGATAAAGTCCAAATTGTTTGTTGGAAGAAACCCAAGTGCTGATGCCAACTTCGAGCCTTCACAGAGTAAAATGCAACTGGCAATGCTTTTACTCCAGATCTGGTTTGGAGCTAATGATTTAGACTGAACACACTTTCACTCTCTAGAGTCTAGTGTCATAAATTACTCTGGAGACTCTACTGTATTTGCAGTTATTCAGAGGGCATTGTTTCTATGGGTATTTGAAGGAGAAAAATTAGAACCACTTCCCTGAGAGATGAAAATCTGATAACTTGTCAGACAGCTCATCCATCTCCTTCTTATACACAGGTTGAAGATTTCTTAAGGAAAATACCTCCACTCATTTTTCCTTTTCATGAGGATCAAGGAAAAGACATCCAGTTTAATGAAAAGCCTGAGAAAGAGGATACCCAGCTAGTAAAAATGGAAGATTTATTTAGCCAACTGTTATCAGACGTGGGCTCCATATTTGACAGAAGTCTAATTTTTTTCAAGCGGATGCAAAAAGAATTTGATCAATCTTTTCAGACATATTTCATGTCTGAGCTGGACTTGAACGACTCCCCCATCACGCCAGCTTTACCTGAGGTCACAACCAGAAATGACAGCTCACAGAAAGGCTGGGATATACCTGTCTTCTTACAGGCAGTTTTTGATTTCAGTAAGACAGTGTTTGAAGGTGTCAGCGAGGTTATTACTGAAGTATTTGATGAATACAGAGATAATAGAAGAGATGTGCCCGAACAAGCTAAAGGTAAGTGTTAGAAAATAAAATCAACTGTCAGTGACAACAAACACCTCGGGATTGCTAAACTATAGTTAATGATTCAGTTTGCTGTATGTTAGTGAGATACTGTATGGAAGCTCTGGAGGCTTTCTTGGTTAAACAGGCATGGGTCAAGGATAACTTTATCAGTTAAATGAAAAGGTACAAATCACCTAGAGATCTCAGAGAAATGTCACACGGGGACTTACAGGTCCTACACAGCCTGATCTTCATGGCAACTCTCAAGCTATTTCCAGGAGTCCCTCAGGAGCACTTGAATTCATGACGGATGCAGGTTTTCATAAGGCTGACTGACAGGTCTGACTTCAACATCTGTCAGGATATTGTTCGTATTATGTCATTGACATGTCCCCAGTTATAAAAAATTAGCATAGGCATATCCCTGCCCTTGGCAAATGACATTAAGCACAGCCAGAGAGATACAAGAGATGTTCCAGGCTACTGCAACAATGCAGTGTACCAATCAAATACAGACCAGCCATCAGGTTTTCCAGTGACCAGAAAAATTCTGGGCATAACATTGGTTTCAGGTGATAACTCTTAATGGAGTAAAAGACCCATGGTCAACTTTTAATATACAAATAAACCTTATTCTTTTTATCTTACTAGTGCAGATAAAAACCAAGCATCGTTCAAATACATGCTGGTGCCTGTCTATGAGAATATCACAGTAAGCATATGACATAACTGAGTGGCAGGTGACATAACCATTATATGGTGATCAGGAAATATAAAGTTAAGTGATTCAATGTTTTTTTTATTTTTTCCTGCATCATGACCCATGTTACCTCCTAAATGAGCTTTGATACTGTGCTCTCATTTATCTCTACGTGATTACAAAACACCCTGACTTCTAAGGGCCAAATACATCCTACCAGCACTTGCATGTTGTAGAAATGTCATGTATTAACACTAGCAATTGTTTGGCTGTTACTGTGAAATACGCTACTATGCCTTTATGAGGGAATATACTATAGTGGCATGAATTCCTTGAAAGAAAGTGTGATTTGTATCTTCTCCTGACTTCTACTTTTTAATGGTTTATTGCTTTTTTGGGTGAGGGATAGAGGGAAGAATTTATGCTAGATATTCTGGATAAAGAGCAAGAAATCATATTCTGGTACACAGAGCAGGTGACAAACATGTATTTATCAAGACCCTAAGCTTAATGGCAGTCTAAAAATACTGTGACTTTATTCTAGATCCTGACAGAAGTGGCATATTCTCAAAAATCGTGCCAGGGCGCCAGAGACCTCTGTGCAGGGAGCTTCGGGAGACCTCCTCTGGATGCCCCCAGTTTCATGAAAGATGCCAGAAATGTCAAGACAATCTTTTGCATGGTAAATAGCTATTTTCTGATTATGCTTCTTTTTCTGTAATGCACTAATCACTGGTTTGTAGATTTTGAGGCTGTCATTCTCTACTGTGCTGTTTCCACATTTTTGGAATGAAATATTCAGTCACTGAGTTTTTACTGTAACTGTGGATACAAGCACCATCCCTCATTCCAGACGAGTTCAATTCCCTTTCCCCACTGTCTCCACAGAGTGTCAGTATAACTCAGTTGTTAACATACCCCTGGAGGTGCAAAGCCGTTCTACATTCTGTAACAAAACACCTATTTTGTTTGTGCTGCCGTCCTGCAGATAAGCAACACGTTAGGCATTAACTGATCCTACCTGGGATCAGCAGAAGTGCGAGCAGTAAGTAAGGAGAAGCCCGGACTCCTGGCACTCGCTTCTCCTGCAGACAGCCAGACAGAACATCAGGTAGCACTGAGCTCCTCATAAGGAAAGCAAACACTGAAAAGGCTGTAATTATTCTTTGTTGAACTATGTCAGGAATCAGGCCTGACATGAAGAACAGAAAGGAGTCTGCTTGTCAGTACGTAAGGAGATGGCAAAACTCTGGCTTTCACCCTCCATTGGCATATGGAAAACTAATCAGACTGCATCAGCTAGAACTGGTCTCAGGACTCCCACAGCAGCTTAAACCAGCTGTATTTCCAGAATTATTTAGGTCTTAAAAGCCATAGAACATGCTTAAACCCAAATGGTTTCGGAATAGTTTTCATCTCCAGTATGGCAAATACTAATGATCCAATGACACGTTTTGAAAAGAGTATCAGACCACTGCCATCTAACTAAAAATATCTTTTTGTCTTAAACTGCGTATTACAGATAGCAGTTTGTATCCATGGGTACTGTACTATCAGCCTGAAGGTGTCCCTTGATAGTTCTATTTGGCAGAGAATAAATTGAATTTTTCCATAGCAATTTGTGTATAAGTTTTATATAACATTCTTGTTCTAAATACATATTTCGGTAAAGAAAAAAACCAGCCATCTTCAGTTCTGAATTCATGGCAGTTGATACTAGTCACAAACAAATGTCTAACTGTTGTTAGATAAATACTGGGCCTTAACACTCGACTGGAAAACTAATACAGACTGTGGACTTCCTTGTTATAACCTATCTAATAGAATTATAGAATAGTTTGGGTTGGAAAAGATCTTTGAAGTTAGTTAGGTAGCCCAATCCCCCTGCAATAAGCAGAGATATCTTCAACTAGATCACATTGCTCAGAGCCCTGTCCAACCTAGCCTTGAATGTTACCAGGAACGGTGCATCTATCACCTCTCTGGGCAAACTGGTTGGCTTCACGGTCTGTGAGCACACACTGCCGGGTCATGCCCAGATTTTCATCCACCAGTGTCCCCAAGTCCTTCTTCGCAGGGCTGCTCTCCATTCCTTCATCTCCCAGCCTGTACTGATACCAGGGGTTGGGCCAATGCAGGGGATTGTCTTAGCACTTGGCCTTTTTGAAGGCCTTGTAACTCTTTTAAATATGAACAATTAAAAGCAAAATACAATGTATAAGAAGATTATGAAGTTGCCGTATGTAAAATCTACAAGTTTTTATTTAGCATAACAGAAAATATATTGCCATGAAATATAAAATAAACTAAAAGTACTTGGTAAGTCACTGTAGTACAACAAATGTGATAATTAATCCATTTAGTCATTATGAGCCTAAACTAAATCTACCAGAAGAGGTCAGTAAGAATTACTCTTTCTTTTAGCATTATTTAAACACCAAGCCGAAACATGCCCCTTGCTAGATGTTTTACAGTATTCTGTATTACAGATAGCAAAGATGAAGTACAAGATATACAAGTTTCATATACGCTTCATGCTGGCTGTCTTTTCAAACAGATTGCCCAAACATTCCTGAACTGCACATCAAGTTTGATGAAGCTTTTAAGCTGGTTAATCTCTCAGGGGAGCAGTATGAGCAGATTCTCCAGGTGGTTCAGCATCATACAGAAGACACTTCCTACTTGCTGAGCAAAATGAAAGAAAGATTTGGGTGGGTGTCTGAGTTATCCAATATGACCATCGGACCAGAAAACATTTTCAATATAGTTAAGGTAAGGACTGTCTTCCAAAGGGAGTTATTGCACCATGCTATCTTTGACCTAAGGTTTGCTCATACACGTGTTCTTGGGGATTGTGGATGTCTGTACATGTGTAATGTTTGGTTTCAACAACACAAAGTTCCTACTCATCTTGAATCTGAAACTCCAGAGATTAGAACTGTTTTCCCCTAAATCCTTTTAGTCTGATGGATGGCTGACAGGCTAACTTGAATCACTGTCCGATAAGAGTAAATTGACACTAGCGGCTTTGACTGGCCTCAGATTACCTTCACAGATAATATTCACTGTACCAGTCAGTAACACATCTTTATTGGATCACTGAACACCTACCTAGATGTCTATGTCTGCATTTATATATCCAAAAGCTCAAAGAAGACAAATTTTATGCACATTATTGCAGTGGAAGCTACATATCTTTAACAGCATTAGTCAGTATTCCAATAAGTAACACACAAGAATATATTCATAGTAAATTAAATCTGGTTTCTTGGGCAAGAGACAAATCCTACCCTCCCTTCCAACTCAGAAATCCAATGTACTACTATTACTACAAGAACTTTATAGGAAATGATTGTGTAATCCACCGAAAAAGCTCAAAATCAGGAACAAGGAGGCGGGCAATATTTAAGCACACTGTCCCAACTGAATCTATCTGCTCTAGAAAAATAAAGCTACTAAGTCTGGTTTACAAAAACACACAGAAATTAGTAACTTCAAGCACACAAACTCTTGTCTTGAAAGCAGTGGGACGACTCACACACACAAGTTTTCATAAGGAGAACAGAAGTTCTTTATAGGTGTAGTTCATGCTATAAACATTAACATGCAGTTCTTTAATATGGTCTCACAGTGCCATGCCAGCTCTTCCCACCAGCTACAGTAAGCTTTGGCCTAAATGCAGACACCCACTGTCTTTACAGAAGAAAGTAAGGAAAGTAGACAAGCTTAAAATATTCCTTTAATTAATTTTCCCTTATTAAATACAGTAGGCACAGAGGGTATAAACAAAAGTAAAAGCACACAGTAGTTTGCAGTGTCTAAAGTACTGATTTGTTCTTTTCTAGGTGGTACCTGGGGATCCCTCTAGTAAAAATGAAACTGTGGTAGACGTGAATATCCTGACTTCACCTACTTTCACCATTAAAGTTCCTCCCAACTTAGACCCAAAGAGTGCTGAATTCATTGAATACATAGCTGGGAAAGCACTGCAACTATATAAGCAGAATTTTTAAGTGGTAAGTTCATTCTTCCTCTTTTCATAGAAAATGCAGTTCTTTACATTTCAATACCCTTTAGTTGGAACAGGATTCAGTTCATGTAATATACAAGACTGTCTCCTCCACTGATTGAGACAAACACAAGTGTATGGAAAAAATCCCAAATGCTCAATGTTCTAGCCTGTGAAGCACAGACATGACAATATTAAAATATTTGACTTATTTAGCTGTGAAAACATCGATCTTGAAGTAACATCTGGGATGAGGCAATGTGATCATAAATATTCCTTCAGAATAGAACTGCCTCACAACCACAGTTGAGAGCCTTGTCATTTCTCTGTGTTTAGCATGTCTCTGTGTTCATCCATCATGAATGAACTGGAATTACCACTATTAATTATGTTTTTTATTTTTGGTGGCGTTTAAGAACATGTTGAAGAGCGTGTTCCACATTATTTTGATGATAAAGTAGTGCAAAATTAGAATCGGCATGAGAACTTACTATAAAATTTTCCCATTAGCAGCACTCTGCTTAGATTAGTGGTGTTAACAGAGTCTGCAGTTTGCCTCAGGCACAGAGGAAGATCCTTCTCATAGCCTACTAACCATTTTTTAGAAAGGGCTCACAGAGGCCTTTCTCCATCCAGATTTCCGGATGAGGAGGGAAGAACCAGACAGAGAGGCAGGAGAAAACAGTGCTTCATATTCTCTAATCTCGCAGAGAATCTCCAGGAAATACAGGGTGGTTACAGGTGGCATCACACTGCTGTGATGCTAGCCAGCCACCCAGGGAAACCAAGGGGGCTCTAGGATGTACACGTCTGGTGGCCTCTGAATCTCACAGTTGGCTCTCCCAGGGGCCAGAGCCACAAGACATATGAGACCTACAAGAAAATCACTGCAGTGTCCCCCTAATCTTCTGAGTAGCACTAGCTTCTGACACAGCTCCTTTTTAGGTCATGGGTTTCTGATATCCTCATCTCAACAAATAAAGCATGACCTGAATGCACACAGAAGTCTCAGGAAGGCCCTATAAAGGATTCAACACTAACAAAGTAGATAAAGAAAATTTCAGCATTTTCATAGAATCACAGAATGGTTTGGGTTGGAGGGACCTTAAAGCTCATCCAGTTCCAACTCCCCTGCCACGGGCTGGGACACCTTCCACTAGACCAGGTTGCTTAAAGCCCAGTCCAGCCTGGCCTTGAATACTGCCAGGGATGGGGCAGCCACAGCTTCTCTGTGCCTCACCACCCTCATAGGGAAGAACTGCTTCTTAATATCCAACCTAACTCTACCCTCTTTTAGTTTAAAGCCATTCCCCCTTGCCCAGTCATTACATGCTCTTGTAAGAAGTTTCTCTAAATTTCTTCTAGGCCCCTTTTTAAATATTATTTTATATTTACTCTGGTTATTTATTTGAGATCAGACTCATAGTTTTTAAACAGATGAAAGAAATCATTTCCACCAGAGAGGCTGAGGTGGGTTGCACAATTTAGACAGAATATAATAAGTGTCAACCATGAACTCTGCTTAGGTAAATATTAGTGAAATTATTTTTATATTGCATTTAAAACACTATCATTTTTTTAGTATTTATATATACATATCAAACAAAATAATCAGCAGTTTCCCTAGTTTTTCTTCAAAATCCTCTGCAATTTATATGCAGTTACTGATGTTATATAGTCTTTTAGATAATACAAGACTAATCTTCAAGGCTGAACGGTACAATATTAAGTTCCTTAGTCTGATTATGATTTTTGGCCTAAATCTTAGTCTGATTTTCCTGTGCAATGTATTTTGTGGAGCCATTCCATACCTAAGAAAAGTGACATTAATTTCCAAATCAAATACCATTTTACATTCAGTTTGAACAACAGATTTAGGGTATGTGAAAGTGTGATGAAAGCAGAGTTAAAACTCTACAAGGAAAGGGAAAGATCTGTAAGAAGGGAAAAAGAGAAAAAAAACCTGTTTCTGTCTGGGCTTTTTTTTTTCTTTATGTCGTGTTTCATAGCAGGGCACTGATACATTCCACATATACTTATTTTTCTATCTTGTTTTCTGTCCAAATACAAAATATTGAATTATTTTTCTTATTTTTCTTTTTTATTCTAGGAAAAGATGTGTGAAACCTTTCTTCCTGTAATCCAGTATATATTCCTTAGGTGGAATACCCCTAAGCTCAACGTACAGCTTGACTACGGTTAAAATAGTTGTATGTCAATAAAATTTTGCTGAGTAAATACTGTGATGTACGAGCTAGCAACTCAAAACTGCAGAAACCTTTTAACTGAAAACTGTAGAAACCTTTCAACTAAAAATGAAATCAATTTTAATGTTCATTTATTTTAAAAAAGATTTTATTTATGTTGCAAATTGGGCAATTTTTGATAACCAGATATGGCCCTGGTTATGCAAATATTTAAGAAAATAATCAGCTATAAACATACAAGTAATTTCTATTTGCATATTTAACTCCAAGCACATTCTTAAGCCTTTCCAAGATTGGTCCCTACAGATGTTACACATTCAGCTAAGTCTGAATCAGCCCCATTTCCATATGTATGTACCATGTTATTTTCCATTTCTTTTTCCAGTTGTGTTGGATGTTTATCACGTACATTAAATGACTTTTCTGAATATGCAGTAATGAGTAAATATTCTGCCTTTGGAATTTCTTATTTGTAGTTCACCTCTGGAGTCAACGTGTAAATTAATTAACAGGGAAGCCTTTATCAGAAAATATGTTTGTTTTTTCCTAAATTATACATATTAACTTTCAATGGTATTTGCAAATCACAATAAAGGTTGAGAACTGATATATCTCTCAGAAACAGAATGGTAGGTAATACATTTTCATTTGCTGTGCCTGGCATTTCAAAGTATTTTTTGCACACAGTGATATTCATAATTTCCAACTGTATCTCTGCTAAATAAATTGTATTCATTTCAAAGTGTACAAACCATCTATATTAGCTGTGAGTATAGAAAATAACTGTACCCTAATTATATCACTCCTTTTTCTTTACTTCTATACATGCAAGTGAGGATACACATTTATACAAAAAAGAGATCATTTCATTGTTTTAATTAGTAGGAAAGATGTTTTCCTGCCTGCTGTAAGGTAATGTAGCATTTCCTAACCCACAGTCCTCTGTTCCATTCAACCTCCACTATATATGCCTGTATTACAGGCCCCTAATGACAGATTAGCAGTCAAAACTCCTGAAATCACACCAGATGTCAGATAGGCTTTATCTGAGAGATGAGTGACTTAAAAATGCTTGACTTTTAAGATATAATAGCAAATAAATATTCAGAGAAGAGTCAGTTTGTTTTCACTAACAGAGAGAATATACCTAGAAAATTTTCAGATGGCACCGGAGTGGGAACAGTTGGAGTCAGTGTTGAGGACACAAGTCAGGACCCAAAATGACACTGAGCAATGGGAAATAAGCTGAGATCGACAAGATGAAACTCAATAAAAGCAAGTGCTGGCTAGTACCCTCAGTGAGAAAGCCAATGTGCAAATAAAATATGAAGCAGTCAGCAGCAGACAAGGCATGGCATAAAAGGATCTCATCTTTAAAAGCACAGGTCACTGTAACACTGCTGCAACAGAGAAGGTGAGCCTGTGTGTGAAGGTGAGCCATGGCACCGCAGGAGCACCACAACAAAGATGAGGGAGGCTCCCACAGAGCTGCACTCGGGGCTTTGGCGTTTCAGGATATCCCAGCGGCAGGGATCCCTCACAAGATGTGTGGTGTGCTAGACCCAGCCAAAGTCTTCTCCCTTTTCAGCTCTGAAACAGAATGATCGAGGTTGCAAAGATAAGACATAAGATAACAGCATCATAGAATGATTGAATGGTTAGAGTTGGAAGGGACCTTAAAGACCATTAGTGCCAACCCCCTTGCCATGGTTAGGGACACCTTCCACTGGACCAGGTTGCTCCAAGTGCTGTCCAACGTGGCCTTGAACACTGCCAGGGATGGGGCAGCCATAACTTCTCTGAGCAACCTATGCCTCAGCACCCTCACAGTTAAGAATTTCTTCCCTATATCTAACCTAAATCTCCTCTCTGCCAGTTTAAAGCCATTCCCTCTTGTCCGATCACTACATGCTCTTGTAAAAAGTCCCTCTCCAGCAAAGTTTACAAATGCCGACAGTACTTTCCAGCACGAAAGAGGCTGGGAGGCAGAGGAGTTGCCCTCGGCAGCGAAAGAGTCAAAGTCAGTACGGAGTGGAGCATGGACTTAGGTTAGGGGATCGGGCCACCCCTCCGGCAGGGGGACAAGCCCCGTAGGGTGCCGCAGAGGGTGGCTGTGGAGGATTTCCAGCACCAGGCGAGGAAGTTTACAAGGGCAACAAAGGCCCTGACACAAGCCATCCCCCCCCACTACCTTGAGGTAGGTGAGACTCGGGGCCCGCCGGGAAGAGGGCGGGAGGGAGGCGGTGACTTCGCCCGCTCTACCCGCCCTTTTTCCGCTGCTTGGCGGGAAAGGCAGCTCGTTGGCGGGTACGGAGGAGAAGCGGCTGAAGGGAGCAGGGCAGCAGGATTCCATCCCAGCCCGGAGGGAACCTCTCGGCCGACATGCCTGTCGATGGCGAGCTGCCGGAGGCCGGCGAGCCTCAGTACCTGCGACAGGTCCAGCACATCCTGCAGCACGGCCACCGGAAGGAGGATCGCACTGGCACCGGCACCATCTCCATCTTCGGCATGCAGGCGCGGTACAGCCTGAGAGGTCGGCACCGCCGGGACCCGCGGAACGCACCGGCCCCTGCCGGCCGCGGCTCCGCGGCGGGGGGACGCTATCTTCTCCCCAGGGCTGTCCCCCACTCACCCGCTGAGGGCGATGCTTTCCCCCGTTCGGGGCCGGGTCTCAGACACGCTGCAGGGGCTGTAGCGTGGTTTCGGCCCGTCCTGTCAGCTCCTTCGCCCTCTCCCCGCCTGCCAGCCTGCGGCAACTCGCACCCCTCTTCCTCCTTTGCCTAACTGCCCGGCGTGGCCATGCCCTGCCCTATAGCCGTTATCTGGTGAACAAACGGTTTAGATCTTGAGAGAGCCTGTCCTAGTCCTTCCTGCAGTTAAAACATACTAGGGAGGATGGCTGTGAAATAGATTTGCCAACTATCTTATTGTAAGCCTCCCCTTTCCCTTGTGAATGTGTACCCATACATCCTTAATGTTGCACCGTGGCGCCCTCCCCGTATCCATTCAAGTCTCCACGGGTAATTCATCTTCCCCCATTGTCCAGGGAAATGAAAGTGAGGTTCTTGTCTTCCTTGATCCGAATATGAGAATAACACAGGCTTTTCCAGCTTCTTCCTTCATATCCAAACCTCTGCATGCCAGGTGGTGGCATTACCCTCTATGTGGATAAAAACAAAAGTCGGTTCACCCTTCCTTATGAATGGCTGTTTAACTCTGACACTCTACAACTGTTTTTCAGATCAGTTTCCACTGCTGACAACAAAGAGGGTTTTCTGGAAAGGAGTGCTGGAGGAGCTGCTATGGTTCATCAAGGTTCAGTATTGGGATGTCTCTGTGGGTGGTGTGCCTGAGAGTGGTATTAACAGAAAGAACTAGTGTGAATTAAGGACTTTGGGGTAACCGCAGATGTTTCCATTTATGCAACAGAGCAGAAATGCAGCCAAATAATATTTTGACTGCACGTGGAAGTCCATTATCTTCAAAACATTCTGTGCATTTTAGTGGAGACTGTTGCATTGTTACCATCAGGAGAGTTTTTCTGCTGTTTTTTTTTTTAAGGGAAGTAGTGTGAGAGTTCTTTTGCTGGGGACTATATCCCACAGTTACAAAACCTATTAGTGTTTGAATAAGAAATAATAATATGAAGTAGACTGTGGGCAGCTTAATGATCTACTTTTTAATACCGAGATAGCTTGTATTGATTTGAACAGAAATAAGCAGTGCGGAAACGAAGGTGAAACTTAAGACTGATTTAAACACTAGGCTTTTTAGTAGCAAAACCCTGAGATCTAATAGAGCTAATAGGTGTATTTAGAGTATTAAAATTCAACGGTAGATAATACATTATGAGGTAAGTGTTCCTTTATATGTAGTGGCATTGTGCAGGTACGGGAAAGTCTGTCAAACCGTTCTTTAGACAGCAGGACTCATATACACATTCATTTTCTTAAAAATATAAAATACTAGAGACTCCCCAAAACAGAACACTTTCTTGTGTTGGAGTTTTGAGTGTGCTGACTTGGAGGTGTTGCAGAACCCAGTGAAATTACTCAGGGTCATTTTGTCATTCTTGTCATTTTTGTCATTTTAACAAAGGGATTTTTAAGGCCTTAAGCTCATTGTAGATATCTTGGCGAAGGCAACATTGAGGCCATAAATTTTTTGTTTGTCTTTTTTCATCCATTTTTAAAGTAAAATCTTGTCTGCAAATGTGCATTATGAGTTGACCTTGAGGCTGTACTGTTTGTGCATTCCCAAAATTAGAAGAATCCCAAGTTAAACATAAGCATGGCACTTCAAACTTCATCCTAGTATGTTGCTCCTAAATTTTATTCTATCATATGCAAGAACCTCATCCCCTGCATAAATCAGACTGTTCATCCCTTATGAGTGGAGAAATACTGTAGACCAGCAAAGCTGAATACAGATGTTTCAAGTCATGTCCATTGTGTTGGAATTAGGACATAGACTTCTTACTGCTGTGTTTTGTAGGGTTCTACAAATGCCAAAGAGCTCTCTGCCAAAGGTGTGAAGATTTGGGATGCTAATGGGTCACGTGAGTTCCTGGATAAGCAGGGTTTCAGCACCAGAGAGGAGGGGGATTTGGGACCAGTCTATGGTTTCCAGTGGAGGCACTTTGGAGCAGAATACAAAGATATGCACACAGGTAATTACATCCAAATAAAGCCTTGATTGCTTAGTGAGACAGCTGTGACACACCAGTTCCAGAAGCCTGGCTGGAGTAGACTATGGTTAAAGGGACTGTTCACAGTGTGAATTGATAGCCAGAATAGATACTGTTGGAGAAGGGTAATTTAATTTTATTTTTTTTTTAACTCAGTCTAGTTATCCTGAAAGATGTAGTTTTGTATATTGTAGTTTGGCATATGTGGCACAGATCAGTCACAAGGCATGCATTATTTTTTTTACTTCAATCTAGAGCATGTATGGTCACTGATAGCTGGAAGGATGTGTGTTTATTGCAGTCCAGAGATGTGAGCTAGCTCTGTTTGATAGCAGTGGAACACAGGCTGCCATCTCTGAATACCAATGCAGGGTCTGAATTTCCATGATAAATTGTGCTGGCAAGAACTGATATTTGTGCACTACATTCATTGAAGACTGTGAAAGAGAAAGATTTTTCCATTCTGCAGTTGGAACAAACTAGGATGTATCCATAGCTGATGATGCTGTGGACAGAATAGCTGTAGCGAGTTATGATATGAGCAGTACCTATTGGTATTATTTTCAGTGGAACTGGCTCATTAAACTTAAGTGTCTTGACTCTTTTCTAACTCACTGAAGGAGAGGATATACAAAATGTTTAGAGGGCTGCTGTTAAAGAAAAAAGAGTAAAAAATAAGTGTTCCCTATCTGGTTGGTGTGATTTTTAACTCAGATTAACAACATGATTAGTTATATTTTTTCCTCTTGGGTTTTCAGTATAGTCTCAACATAAGTCACAGATGTTAGACTTATTGGCATGTTGACTGCTGGCAGAACACAGTTCTGTACTAACACAAATGATACAAATTGTGAACTGACACATCTAACAAAGTTACTAAACTGTTTCACATTCCCAGACGTAAAAGATCTGGGGCATAACATAATTTGGAAAAGATGAGCAACATAAATTCCCATAGGTTTCATTACTAATAGATTTCCTTAGGTTGCATTACCAATGGATAGGTAATTAGCTTCAGAGGCCAACATAACCATTTGACAAGGCTTCTGGCACAGTACTGCTGGCAGAAAGGTTCCCTGAGATGCTAATTGAGTATTAGCATCCTTTCTTGCAGCTTGGATCTCCCCGTGACTGTTATTTGGTGTTGCTTTGCTATAGGAGTTATTAGAAAAAGTTAGTTACCAGCCATGCTGATTCATTGGCATGACTCAGAACAATGAGTAACAACTAATGATTGTTATTCTGGAATCCATTCTGAGGTTCAGTTAATTCCAGTGAGTTTCTTATATAACTGGTATTGAACCTAAAAATCAGCCTGTGAACGTCATCAGGTGAAGTATAATATCCTGTGCTATACATAATTAAAGTTTCCTTCTGGCACTAAATGCTATGGAAATTTAGTTTTCACACATGACCTTGTAAGTGCTAGATGAAGGTGTTTATTCATCTGCTAAGAACTTCCTCCTTTTGAGCATGCAAAGGATGCCAGCGCCCCATGTTACTGGTCTGGGCATATTGTTTTGGTTTTTACTTTTTGAAAGAAAGAGCACTGTAGCAGACACATTTAACATCTACAAAGACATCTTAATCCAGAAATGCATTGAGCAAATCAGTTTAAATACTATGAATAACTAGGTTATTCTTGCCCATTCCAATACAGCTTTTGTCCTATCTAGGTAACAAGTCATCATGAATGATAAAGTGAAATACTTTGTCCATCTAATTTGCTTTATCTCCTGGGATGTAGTGTTTATGCAGACTTCTTATTTGGTCTTAGAAAATGTCAAGTTATTGAGGCTTCAAATAAAATGTTCTAAATAGGAATAGTCCTATTTTGGTGGGTGCTAAAGGTACTCCAAAGCACACAAAAGAAATGGGGAACATACAAAAATATCATCATGAAAATTTCACAAGCCTTAGAGTATGCTAAGGAAGACCAAGAATAGCTTGCGTTTGGAGGGTGCCAACTGATAAATTCAGTCACTTTCAAAGTTACAGTTAAATCTTCAGAGGTTGTTGTTTGGGTATCACTTTTCAGTGGGATGTGGGCTGGGGTTTAAAAAAAAAACGTGACTTGAATCTCTCTGGCTTAGATCTTATTTGGTATCTTTCTTCAGATTACTCCAACCAAGGAGTTGATCAGTTGCAAAAAGTGATTGAAATTATCAAAACGAATCCAGATGACAGAAGAATCATTATGTGTGCTTGGAATCCCAAAGGTATTGAACAGCAGACATTTAAGTAAATGCAGTTGCACACTATCTTGCTTTATGCTAAACTATGTTCTAATCCTATGTTAACAGTCAGTTCCAGTTGGTGTCCTTGCTTACTCTCAAAACTCTTGGGCTTTGAAGTTTTTCTCTTCACATGAAAGTGAGGGATATACCAGGCTACCAGCATCTTGGACATACAGTCTCTGTTCAAAGACAACAATTATTATTTTAAAAAGGTTAAAAAAAAAAAACAAAACCAAAAAAGAATATACCAGAGCAGTGTGTCTGGTTTTTTAGCCATATAATAAATTGTAAACTTAACAAAAACCTTAGAACTAGAAAACTATTATTTGTGTTTTAATCATCTCCTTGAACATAGGTAGTCTAGGTAGCCATTCACTGTATTTCTTCTAAATAAGAGCTACTGCCAAATGATGTTTAACTTCAGCACCAGTACTAGAGGCAGAGCAGACTTGTGTCTCTGAAAGGGGATGCCACATGCCATTGCTGTTATTTTTAAGGTGAAATATCGTCAGATAGAAGGAGACAGCTGGATAAAAGTTTTTCTTACTAAGCTGTAAGTGTAATGTTTGAACTTATAAGTGTCGATAAACACATGAAAGATCTTTTGTTTTCTGATTATTATTTTTTTATTGATCATTACTTTTATGTCTCAACAAGTGGTAAAGGCAATAGGAAGAGAGTAAGATGAAGCAGTTGGAAGTCGCTTTAGGGGATGTGCTTAATTTTACCCTTAATGTCTTCCATTAGGGAAATCACCTGTCTCACCAAGGTGAGTAAAACTAAACTGCTGTGCAGCATTATGGCATAAATCTGCTTTGTGGAATATCTGTTTATGACTTTTCTGGTCATACAGCCCAGGAAACAGTGTGTCATGACCCAGACTTAATTGCTTAGGCAGCAGGTGATTTTAAACAAGAGAAGAAGCAACGAAATGATGGTGCAGTTGGATGTTTGGCTCTACTATCCCATAAAGTGCTTTTTCAGGTTTTGCATCTTCTACATTTATAACACTAATGCTGTTACATTTTTTTTTTTTTACTCTTCTTCCTGTACTGCAATTGCTAGATATTTCTCTGATGGCTTTGCCTCCATGCCATGCCCTTTGCCAGTTCTATGTTCTCGATGGTGAATTATCATGCCAACTCTATCAGAGGTCTGGAGATATGGGACTAGGAGTGCCTTTCAATATTGCCAGCTATTCACTGCTTACTTATATGATTGCCCATGTCACAGGGCTAAAGGTAGGCTATTTAACCATTTTACTTAATCTTGTCTGAGAAGTGGGGGACTTAAAGATAAGGCTCTTCATGTCATTCATGTCCAATTAAAACTAGAATAAACATACTGTCCAAAACCTTGCTAATATATGCGTAAGAAAGGGCCTCATGAATTTAATGTGAGTTGTCTTGGGTTTGTACAGGCAGTTAAGATCAGCAATGTAAGAATTCATAAATTCACGTCAAGCAGACAGAAGATCCTCCAGGTCTTTCTAACTGAATGTCAAAACTGACCTGTTCCACTAGTTCCACTCTTAGAAATCTGAACTGAGTACTTGTCCTTATGAGATAGTAACATGTGAGTGATTAAATTTTGTAGCATGTGTTTTTTATTGGAGGCAAACAGTAGCTCAGTGGTTGCTGCCAAGGTTCCAGTTTGGATATTCTGCCCATTTAACTTCCAGCTATAATTTCAGCTGGGTATTTTTTTCATTTCCTACTGTATATGATTATGTAGAGTGGTAGTATGTGCTTAGATATCCATTGTCCTGACTCCAGAGCTGTATTGTGTAATTTGGAGGAATAATTTAAATGCACCACAATCTTGTACAAGTGAAACTCTCTTTTCTTTAAAGCATGTAAAAAATTATACTAGCAAGGCCCTTTGGGCCTGACCCTTCTGCTATCAGCAGCATGAAGGGGAACTTAAAATAGTGAAGTAAAGAAGAATCAGACTTCACAGCAGTTGCAGACATACTTAAGAAATTAACCCAAAGTACCAGAAAAAGTTAAGTTTTAACATTATGTCCATTATGTAGCTGTTGCTTCTGAGCTGCTTCCTCTCATGCCTTTGGTGGGTTTTATCGTCATGTATCTAAAGGTTGGTCTGCATTGGTCAGAGGCCAGTAAAATAGCTGATAAAACTTGCCAAATTAAATTAGATTGCCTAGAGGCTGCTAAGTCACAGCACTTGGGAGCTTGCAAAACCCATCTGGATGCTTAGTAAGTGCTTTGGGGTTTAGCCTGTGACTAACATCTCCACTGCCACAAATTACATTGTTTAGTAGTGGCTAAGGCAACTAGTTTAAAACCAGCTTGGGCAAGTCCTTCTTATTAAAAGTGGTGGGGAAAGCACATTGCTCTAGGCAGTGTTGTCCAGGGATTTACTGATTACAGAACTCTTAAGCTGTTCCTCT
>JAVHNF010019028.1:0-15512 GCA_034783455.1 Micropsitta finschii | reverse complement strand
CAGAATAAGCACAATGCCATTCATTTGATTACTTACATAATCGTTTTAGGATTTTGCAGCATACAGGCCTTTGGTCCAAATGTGGTCACTGGGCATGGTCCGTGCAAGGAACGTGTTCTCCTGAAGATATATATGCAAAAAGATAATCAGTAAGAAATGTGATGGCAAACTGGGTATAATTGGCTCCCCAGACACCAAACCAAATCCTCAGATCACCAACTTCTTTGAAAAAAGCCACACTAAGCAATATAGGGCCAAGAACATGTCTTAAACCTACATTTGTGGTTGACCAGCCAAGAAAATTTTACACATAACTCACACATTTCAAATCTAACATTTATGCCCCATTCCTACTCCTTAAGAGTGAATTTAATTGAAGCCTCACAGTGTACATCCCCCTCCATAGAGTGAGTAATCACTCGCTAAGTATTAGTTCCAGGCATACTCTTGTATTTGTTTCATCTTCACTTTGCCCAAAGGAAGCATCACAGCCTCAGAGAAGATACAGTCAAGTTTTCTCAAGTTGGTTCTGCAAATTCATGTCAAGGTTCTATTTAGTTTGAACTCTTCTGGACACTCAGTACAGAAGAGTACATGCATCTCTCAGAGACCACAAAAACACGTAGATAAATTAGGTTTCCTAGTGTAAGTCATGCCAAATATTTACAATCTTCAAAAGCAAAACAACTCCTTCAGGTGTTTTAGCCACAGTCAAGTCACAGTAACGGTGTCCTGATCACTTAAATGCTTTTTTTGGCTGTTTAAATCTTTGCACTTAACAAAATGCATATCCTTCAGTTCTAAGGTATATGGAGATACGCATCTGAAGTTCCAGGCCTTAGTTTTGAACGGGTAGGAAGAAATGCTAACTTTTATCATTTATTTACCTAACATGATCTTTGTCTTCAAATAAACAGGAGCTCTGAAATGTCATTTACCCCCAAACATAAATCCCAGTCAGAACACACGATTACTCCTAGCCCTAGGATGAGATTATCTGGAGCAAGTCAGAACTGTTCTGCCTTACTTTCCTCCCACCTCCTCCAGCAAATCTGTAAGCAGGAGAAAAACTTGCTCAAGTCACGGAACTCTTGAAATACTATGTAAATGCTATTAGAATTATTCCATTAAAAGGAAGGAGGAAATATGCCTTTCCTGTGCTTAATTCAATTAACAGAGAAATTGGTAAATAACCTATTGCTTGGCAGTAACAAATCATTCCTGCACTACCTTCTATTGTGTATATCATAAAATAACTCAGACCAGCCTGATTGTTCACTTTTAGAACTAAAAAAACCCTCAGAAATCTAATAAACATCAAAACCAGATAACAGATTAAAATAAATACAATTAAGGAGTAACAGCAACATCTTATTTGTTCTATGTCTAGTAAAATATGCATAAGAGTTGAATTCCAGTAATGAAAATGAGTATTTTATTTCCTATATCTAACACACAGAAGTGATATTTATTTTTCGCATATACTGTTTTCCATTTTTAAGTCCAATCGCTACTTAAAATACACACACGACATTGATGACATTCCAACAAGGCTTTCTTTGCAAGTTCTAATTAATAATTAGCACATATTTTCATTGAGATTTTACCTGGTTTTATCAGTACTCAGTTTATGCACTATTCAATCAACAGAAGGCAAAATGAGTGAACAGGACTTAAAGTTATTTGTTGTAAGACTGCCTTTGCTAAGAATAAGCAGTGATGCACTGGAACTTACACATCTTTTAGGTAAATATATGTGTCAGTGCAAAGCAGACAGGCAACTACTTCAATCTGAATACTACACAGCAAGCCTAAGCTCATTTTCTGACATTCTGCAAAAGGTCTTGTGACAATTCTGCACTGAATCGAAGGCAGCTAGTGAATGAATGCACAGCAGCTTAATGGAAAAAGAAAATAACCTTGCAAACAATAACCCTAATTCAAACCCACAATGGATAAGATCTACAAAGATCATTTCTAGTGTAAAAGAAAAAGCAGTTATTCAGGTAGAAGATAATAATACACAAAAATTTAGCCAACATGGCTTTTTACACACGTTGTCTGAAGTCTACATTCTTGAAGGTTTAAGTTAATTAGGGAAAAATCACCAGTTTTACAGCACACTTCCAACCTAAAGCCTTACATACTGACTATGGCACACAACATAGTAGCTAGAACAGTACACTCAGAGCATGATCCTCTGTGAACATTTCCAAAAGCATTCAAGTACACTGACTTTCTGAACTACATGCAAGTATTTTCCTAACCTTTTAGCCTCTTCAGCTAAACGCTTTTTTTATGCCTCCCTTCACCATAAAGCTTTCCCCTGCGATCTTCAGCCTCACCCATGTATGCTCTGCCTTGCAAGAGCATTCCTACCAGCAAAGCAGTAACTCTGGAAGGGAATTTCATCTGTTGAGTAACTCCTCCATGATTCTGTCCGTCAATTCTGACCTTAGTGTAAGTAAGGTAAAATTCTGCTCACACTTCCCACAGATCATGACAGGCTGCTACCACAGCATGTTATTCAGTATCTGCAATAGGTCCAAAGATCACAAAATCTAAAGTTCCACACAAGCTGTCCACATGACAAGAGCCTTGCAGATAGATTAGAAATTTGGCTCAAAGTAAAAGTGGGCATTTCTTACTGCTGTGAAACAAATAATCTGCAAGCTCAAACTTACTTTGTGCTGCCTCGTGTTATCATATAACCCAAATACTCACACAGGTTTTTAATATACAGTGCATTAGTAGAAGTCTGCAGAAGCATCTCTACCGTTGACTGATTCTTCTTTGAGGCTATGAACTCCACAGATACCTCTTTTGACAGCCACGGCATTTTGATTACAGGTCTGCTCTTCGTCTACCCCCTACCATTAATTTCCTGCCTTCATTTTGGACTAACAACCTTCTGAAGTGCATTTTAAGAATCCCTTAAAAGCAACTTGTTGAGCAAGTGGTAAAGTGCTCCCTACTAATTAAAGATCTGGAACAAAGGACAAAACTGTTCCTTTCTTGTGACCTGAGCTACTATCGATCTATGAGTTAACATAGCTCAGTACAGATGCATTTGTATTTTCTTTCTGGAAGGTACTTAAAAGACTTCTGAAGCTAGGTTGAAATATGACAAATATCGCAGTATTCAAAGTTCAAATCTACCCCCAAACCTTGGAAGTACTTGGGCACAGTGGATTCCTCAAATTTGAAATTTAGTATTTTGTGTTTATCTGCTCGTAAACAGTAACTTTCTACGCTCATAAACTTTACGAACTTCCCCCAGCTGGAACTAAACCCATACTTTCTTAACTAATCTCCTTACTAAGAAATGCTTTCAATACAGGACACTATAAATAACAGTTTCATGTACAGTTTGTTTTCAAAATAAAAAGATCTATTACATTTCACATACCTATTTCTAAATGCAAACACTTTATTTAATACAGGCTCAGTCTTTAAATGGCATATACAAAGCAAATCAGCAACATGCTGTCTTGCTGAAGCTGCATATGCACATGGAGAATGTTGCTGAAATATCTAGAAAAAGCAATTTAAGCTCTTCCAAGAAACACTGAAACAGAAGATAGGCCAGAAGCAGCCAGACCCTATTTACATGAACATCAGTTTAGAACTGATCACCTACATGGTCACTACCTACAGAAAATCAAGTTCTTCTCACAGCTTGGCCCACAATAGGACAGTTCACTGATCATCTCCCTCTCTACTTATTACAACAAAACACTATTTTTATTTCATTATCACTTGCTACAGCTCCTAGATTATGGTTGTTTTGTCATTTTTCTTAAAGGGAGCAACAATAGGAAGAGCCAAGAGCCATACCGGAATTCTTTAGTGCTTCCCAGGGCTGGTGAAGCAGACAAACTTCGTGACTTGGCTCGTCCCCGGCTCGTGTTGCTCCACTCCTCATCATCGTGACATGTTGAGCAATGATAAGCAGACTCTGAGCTCACATCAGCCTTACTGGTACATAGATTTTCTCGATTCATCTCCATACTGGAAGTGAAGTAACCTCAGTGAGAGAGAAATTCAATTCCTGTGGAAAAACACAGGGAGAAAACAGAAAAAAAACCCTCAGTATTAGCAAAACTAATAGGGTAAGTATTAAGCACTGAGTTTACACACTTGGATAAAAACTTCACAAAAGGATCTAGGCAATTGAGAAGTTCTTCAAGGTAATCTGAAGCAATGAGAATTAAAACACGTGTTCTCAGATTCATAAGAGGCTCAAGACAAAGTTGTTTCAAGAACAGCACAGATTCACATCTCCAGTTACAAATGGGATAAGATAAATTTATTTTAGATACTGAAGAGGAAGGAAAGCTTTAAGTATTTGCCAAGGAATTAAGACTTAGGAAAAGCTAAAGTCTCCTATTACATGATATATATCTTCAACAAATAAAACTACAATACCCTAAGCTATAGCAGAAAACCCCCTGTCAAAGTAAGCAAAAAATAATGCAATAGAGATAACCTTAATAACCTTTAGTTCTTCAGAAATATACGTTATTTCCATGCTGACAAGAGGCAAAAACAAGTTGGAGAATGACACCAACGTTCTTACATCATTTGGGACAAACTGGGGAGATGGTCCAAAACAAATAAAATGAAAGGACAAATGTGAAGCATTTCACTTCCACGAATAAGCGGCAAAATAAACAGCTGGCTAGGCAGCAATTCTGCAACATAAAAAAACCCAAACCCCAAACTTTAACTAACCATCCTCCCCAAAAGTTATTTAACCCAAAAGATATTTGGGTTTAAAGTTACCAGAGGATGATAATGACCCCAATTTCACAAGTTTCATGTTCCACAGCATCCCAGCTTCCAGATAACAAAAGCATCAATGAAATGAAGCTGTAATTTAAGAGTGAGCACTGACTCATTACTAAATTAGAAAGAACCACCACCTAACCAAGTTAGAAAATACTTTTGCTCCTACTGTCGATTACACTTACCCTGAGAGAACACCACTACAAAGAGGTACAATTACTGGCATCCATTAATAATTTGTAAGACCCTGCACTTGTAAAGATATCAATGTGTAGTTGTTGATTACTCATTGCTTAGTATCACTCGTGCTCGTTACTTGGGAAACAGTCATTTCAATACACTGATATTTTTACAACTAAAATTTGAAAAATGTAACTCCATTTTTAGACAACTTTAAGCTCAATATAAGTTTTCTGCCAGTTAGTTGATTTATGCACACAACTACCCTGATGGTGCAAGCCCATATGTGAAACAGACTAAACTCTGACTCAAACAACATAAATTATCTTTAGTACATTTTAATTTGCATTACCTTTTATTACAACCTCACCAAGCTTCAGGAATGGATCTCTGGCTGGTTGTTTCTGAACCAGCTACAGAAGACAAGATGCTTAGATAAATGAGATGAGCTTCAGAAAAGAAGTCACTTTAAAATGAGATATTCAGTATCTCTGAACGGAAAGGGTCTTTCAGCATCTGTGTGCGTATGAAGAAAGTTCTTACCCTGTTTGTTCTTTAAATCATAATCTAAATTAGCCCACAGTTTTTCCTTCACAGATCCCAAACAGACCTGAACAAGCCTAGAAACCTGGACAAGACTTAGAAACAAGGTATTTCCAAAAGAAACCCCATCCTCACGGAACTGCCCTAGGGAATTATACAAAACAGTTGGGTTTATCTACAGAGTTAAGACTGCTGCTAAAGCATTTCAGAAGTATTGAGGGTGACAATCAGTAGTGAGCAATGTCTCATTTCCTCCTCCCTATTCCAACGGGTACGTTTCTCAAGGATATTCATGTATCCACATACGCATATGAGCACTATGCATCCATTCACTAGAGTCAAAATTACAAGTAATTATTTCTGCACTAAATCTGCACTGCAGAATGGGCACACACAAAAATGTGCAAGTCCAGGTAGTTAACACTACGTAATTTTCCTTTGCTTTACCACCACACAGGTTATAAACGCCTCATTCCTTTTTATCCTAACACTGAGAGCTTGATCTGGGCCTAGGAAAATAAAAATTACAACCATTACCCAAGTGTATGGAAATACAACATCTGCGAATGCAGTTTATGGAGAATTGGTTCTCAGTAACTTAACAGCTGACACAAGTGTGTCCTATTTCATATCATCACCATAACTATGACGTGCAGAGAACAACAATTTATATAGTAAGCAATAAATAAGGTGTGTTTGCAGGTGACTTTGAAGTATCTTAATCTGACAGATGCTGCCAGTAAAGAAAATCAGATTAGCACAAAACTGGAAGCAAGAAGGAGTACAAACCTACTAAATACAACCTAAGAACTTGATATTCCTTCTATGTAATATTTTCCAATTCAGAATGTTTTAACTACAATTGTTTAATTAACATTCCCTCACAAGACCTTTATTAAATAAGCAGACTTGACATAAGGACAAAGCTATCACTGAACAGCTTCCAGGACTGGATCCAAAAACTTTAAGCACATGTCAACAAACCAGCAAAAAGGCTGCTCTGGTCTAAATCATGTCCAAAATCTAAAGAAAAAAATAAAAATACTTAGATGTTCAGCATTACAGGACAACGGACAACTGAGGAAGTGTTAACATTTAACATTAAATGTCTGTGATAGTGCCATAAAGTAGCCAGAAACCCAACCTTTCATTGCAGTTTCCCACCTTCAACTTCTCTATCATTATAAATGAATCAGAACTTCAGAGAGTTTTCATCAAACCATCTTTATGTAAAAGGATACAGCACCGTAACATCCCCCAAGCTTTACTTCCCTGTTCAACTGTCATTAAGGAATCACTGTCCAGGTCAACTGCAAGAGTGTTAAGTACAAAGGAAACCTGAAACAATTCTGCTAAGCTTCCATATACACATAATCCACACACAGGCGGTAAGAGGTATGTGTGCTCACATCTCAAAACCTCATCTTCTCTCCTATATGATACTCACATCACTTTTTACACATCTTCAGGACTGCAGCATTTCTACGGATTTCTTAGGAATTGTATCAACCACTCAGCACTTCCCCTTTTGTACATTATTTATCAACCTTGTGTTAGGGCATAAGAGGACAACCTTATACCCGGGTATGAAACCACATGCCCCATTGCTACAGATACCTGTTCGCTTAATCACTTAATTCTGCAGAGAATTTTCTTTATTATTGTATTGTGCTGCAGAAATAACTCCAACAGAGGTTATATGCCTATAACTCCACCCCTAAGGCACTAACCTCCCCCGCACTTCTCACCCCCAAAAGAAGAAACAACTGCAAGCGGGTAGGCAAAACTTCCTTTTGGTGTAGCTTATAACTTCATATTCTAGCGTGCGCATACGAAAAACAGCAAAGTAACGCTCCCTATTGAAATGCAGCGGTCTGACAGCGGCAGAAATTTAGCAGCGTGTTTTTTGATGACATACTCCAGTGCTATTTCTACCAAAAACCGGGCAGTATGACCGTCACGTGTTCAATATCCAGCGAAAACAAGCTCATTTGTTAACCCTGCCGCTTCAAACACTAACACACGCACCTACAATACCAAAGAACAAGCATTAAGAACCCAAAACTCACCCTTGTAACCAGCAATGTGTGTGTTAAACAGGCGAGGAGCCGGACCGTACACATCTCATGTGTGACCGGAGACCGCGGGGCAGATTACGCGGTCTGACTCTTTACCCTTTCGGGAACGTGCCCCGTCTCAGGGCTGCTCGCCGCTCACGGTAATAGCGGCACGGAGGGTACAGTCCCGTTGCAGCCTCCTCCCGGGGTTGCAAGCGAGTCACCGACAGCCTCAGATCTCCGGCTACCGCCGGCCCGGGCCGGCCACAGGACCGCCGCAGCTCCCGCCCGCCCCGCGCTGGCTCCAGGGACCGGCCGTTGCCGCGCCGCCCCCCGCGGGGACACGAACCAGGGACACGCAACTGCCAATCCCCAGCTGGAGGCCGCTTGGCTCTGCCGTGCTTCTCTGGGAGCTTCCCCTTCAGCGCAACACCCTGCCCGGCGCGTAGGACTCACCACGCCCTCGGCTGCTGCCCGGCCCGGCGAAGCGTCCCGCCCGCTGCCCTCTCAGAGGCCGGTGCGTCAGCCCCGACCGTGGTGGTGGTGGCGGCGGCCGCGGCGGCTCCTGGACAGTGAGCGGGGCCGGCGAACCCTGCGCGCCTCCATCGTCCTCTCCCCGCCTCCTCGGCAGCATCGGGCCCGCAGGCGGGGCAGTACGCATGCGCCACAGCGCTGCTCCCGGGCTGACTGCCCACCCCTGCGCAGCGCGAAAGGCCACGGGCGAGGCGGTGCGCATGCGTGTTGCGTGTGGAGCGGGTTTGTATGTGGGGATTTGTTCTTTCCGCTCTCTTTTTACTTTTAATTAAAAATTATGTGGGGCTAGAATTAGAGCTCAGCAGAAAATCGCAATAAAAGGAGCAAGAAAGGCGAAGAAAAGGGCAAACCGCCCCCCTAAGCATCCAACACAAAATGTACCGTAACAGCATTGACGGGTAGTGGTTCCACTGAGGAGAAGCGGCTACATCTACCTCAAACACACTCAAGGCCAAGCATTCCCTGGATCTCGAAATCACCAAGAACTTGTCACAAACTTTAACAGAGGTAGGCTGAGAGCCCTATATAGATGCCAACCCAAAAAAAAATCCTGCACACGTACCAAACCCAGTCAGGTTTTCTAATTTCTCAATTACATTTTCAAGCAGTATTACTTTAAAGATATCATATATGTGTAGCTCGCTGGATTGTAAATCAGGAGAAACCCACAAAGTGAGAACAAGTCACACCATTTAACAATGTGGCAATTTGGGATTTTTTTTTTTTTTTTTTCCTTCTTCCTGTATGTAGAAATTCATGTTTTCAGGAAACGGGGGAGCTGCCAAGAAGTGACAGTCAATAAATGACAAGACAAACCTGAGAAAGAGGAAGCAGTTGCTACATGCAGGGAAATACCATAGCAATGCTACACCACTTTCTAACTGAAGTATTTTTAGTCACAATTTCTCTTTAATCCTCCTTCCAGACAATGCTAAAAGCCCAGTCTGCAAGTTATTAAGGAAACAATACACAGGTTTTTGCAGTTAATGATATCCTGGAGACTCAAATGTCTTTCAGGTGCTGAAAGTGATACTCAAACCATAAAGGGACAACACAACACGAGGAAGGAATATAGCAGTAAGTTTTACAGATTCGAAGCACTCATCTTAAGAGCTGCAGTAAAACATGCTCCAGCAAAGAGGAACACAGTGCCTGTGGTAACTGTCCATACCCAATTACTGACTACAAAAGCTAACCAAAGAGTAAATTTTCATTTGAGTTGGCTCTTGGGATGGATTTTTCCAAATTCATTAAGATGAAAGTGATAAATCAGCACTAGAGCAATTTCCTGAAGGATATATATTGGCTGTTAAAATATTAACATTTCCAAATGGGATTTTTTTTTCCCCACACACAGAAACTTCATGGAGTTGCTCAACATTTTGCAAGAGGCATGAACTGTGACATAATGAACACTTATCCTCATTAATCGGTGGAGATAAGGCTGCTAATCAGCTGAGCCTATCCTATTTATAAAAGAGCTACAGTTGTAACAACAAATCTGAGCTGTCCAGGGTCAGCAGTGACCTTGGAAGTTCTATTTGCTGGTCTGGACAAATGTAAGAGGCAGACTGGTAACATCTCTTCTGTCCTCCACAAACTGAAGTGCCATGAGAAAGAGAGGAGTCTTAAATTGCTTTTGAGCATGTCCTCCCTAACAGCATGATCAGAACAGTGTAGGTCAGCACTCTTATCCCAGGTTATGCTTCCTTTCTTTCAGGGAAAACACTGGGGAAAAATAAAGAGAAATGTTGGCAGAAACACTGAGTAATAAGCATAAAAACAACACTGTTTTTTTCTACTAAGGCTCTCAGTTTTGTGAAATATAATTTGACTGGCTTTAGATTAATAAAAGATAACTATAAAAATGTTATTGTTTGTTTGACCAGTTGGACAGAAGACTGGTGCCTGATGGAGAGAGACTCTGCTCAACCTCCATTTACATCTCAAGCCTATTCAGCAGAAGGTATTTCCATTGAACAGGAAAAAAATTAACAAATTGTCTCTATTAGCACCTAAGAAGGTTGATGAACATAGTTCTTACCTCTCAAACTTCCTTTCAGTCTCTGGTGATTCAGAATTCCTGAGGAATCACAAGGAGTAGAAATGGACCACAAAGGTTAAATTCTCATGAAAATGGTGGCACATTAGCATGACAAATGAGCTATTTATCAATGGCCACAACCTACAAAGCCACCGACATAAAGGCAGATAAATATATGCTATAGCACTGCATTATTCGTGCTGATTACAAATATCTCTAGTCATTACATAAATATCATTATCCCAATTTTAAAGACTGAACTGGATTAACTTACTTGCACAAGGGTTAAGGAATCTGTGCTGGGCACAGCAGAGATAAGCCATCAGGAATGTTGGCATGTAGCCCCACACTCAATCCACTTGACAATTCAGATCTTCTTTGATAATGTCAGATGATGACTGAAAGCTATTGGAAGCCAGTAAAGACATCTTAGGTAATTGGGAGTGGGGTGATTTTGGGGAAATCTAACATGTGAAGAGTAATACCAAGGGTCTGTATCAAGGAGTAGCTCCCAGGATTTACCTCCTATCTCATAGCAGAATTCAGAGAAGAGAATGGCTTAAGATACAGCTCGGGGTGTTCTGGGAGGCTTTCCTGTCTCTCCTTGCATGACTAATGGATTCTGTTTATCTGCCTTCAAAACAGGTAAAAATAATTACTTACCTCTCTATCAATCTTGTCAATAGTGTGATCTCACTACACAGGAGTGATACAGGAAATGCCTCTTGGCACACACCCGAGGAGCACACAGTCCTTATTTTACGCATTTCCAGTTGCTACCCTAATACAAATAAGAATTAAAACCCAGGTCTACTTATTACACCATTTTACTGTTCACAGGAAACCTGGTGATTCTTTTTAGGGAAGACCTTGATTCACAGGAGATGATTATTTTTAAGAAAGCAGCTTTATGAATTAGAACATTTAAAAGCCTCTAGTTGCTCCAGTTACTCCAGAGGAATTAGAGTAAGGTGTCTGCTAGGCAAGCACACTACTGCAGCACTGTCCAACACTTATGTTCCAACACTGGAATATATGGGGGGGTTCCCTGCCCATGGGAGGGGGGTTGGAACTATATGATATTGAGGTCCTTTCCAAACCTAACTATCCTATGATTTATGACAGGAACATAGAAGAGATGTCAGAATCCAGCCTTATAGAATTCTAGTTCTCTCAGTGTTTCAAGGAATCTGCTTTATTTGTATCCCCTAGACTAACATGGGAACATACCTCATCACAATAACAAACAGTTAAAAGATACTGAAATTGAAACTTTAGCTGCTAGTTGGCTCTTGATAATGGGGGAGCTGGTTGTTCCTATTCCTTTACTTGCCAGAAGCCACCCAAGTCAAATGAGTAACATGAACACCCTGTTGCAATAAAGGAGGAAGTTGGGTCACAAACTTTCAGACCTGCCCAAACTTTGAAAACAGCTTGATGAGCAGCAGCAAAGAAACAGTAAGATGATTGCTTTACATTTGATTCGTTTGTCATCATGTATTATCAGTCACATTGACATCTAGAGACTGTTATGCAGCCACAAAATTATTTTAAATAGCAAGAGGCACAAGCTGAACAAGTGACATGAAAAGTAAAGTGGCCAAACCCTGTTCTTGTCACTAGCAAGGGTCAGCAAGTGAAAGAATTATCACTGCAGGCTTTTCTTGCTTAAGTGTTGTACAGGTATGAAATACCATGCTCTTGTTCCAATGTAGATGGAAAACTCATTCTTGTACCTAGGTTACCACAACAAAACCTTATCACATCACAGGTGACTGCAGTAAGCACCAAGCAGTCATATGATAATATGTTTGCAAACACACACAATCATGACTTTGAGGCAGATGGTGATTGTTAACTCATCGTGAGTTAACACATTTCTGCTCTGGAAGTCAGGAGGAAGCCAACGTGCAGCTTGCTCATGAAGAAAAAATGTCCTTCCAGTCCAGTTGTAAGTCCAAGAGCTTTAATGTCCACCATCAGCAAAGTTACTCACATCATCTTACTACGTGGTTCTAAAGTCGCTGGAAGTCAGCAGTCCTTTGCAATGGTTGGCTTATTAGACAGTGTACTCTTGTATTAAACACTGTTAAAACCAAAACAACACAAATCAGTCCCTAGATTAAAAAGTTACTCTTCCTCTGTCATATTTTTTCTTGTAATTGAGGCTCTTTGTTCCTCTGACCTTTAGGGTGTGCTGTCCTAGGAATTATCTAATAGCACAAGGAAGTGACTTGGTATCACCATGACACTTGTTTTTTGGTTGTTGGGTTATTTGGGATTTTTTGGTTTGTTTTTCTTTTGTGTGTTGATAAACCTAAAATCTTGATAGAAGAACTTCTAAACTTCTAAGTGTCTGGATGCTGATTTGCTGAGGAAGTTCATTTCACCAAGACATGAGCCAAACTAAGGCCGATGCCAACACAACCTGGACTTGAAGACACAGAATTAATGTTTGCAAAACTGTATGCAAAGGGAAAACTTAAATATATTCCTGAAAGCAGAAACATACAAAACCAGCTGATGTGATCAGTACAACACAAATGCAGAGGAAACCAGTCTGGAATCCAAAAGCTTCAATGTATGATTGTATTAAGTCAGAATATAAGCCTTACATCACACTCTTCTAACTGTCAAAACCAGAAATGACACTAGTCTCTGCCAACTGCTGCTTCATTTGCATCAGAATTCTCTATACCCCAGCATTATTAACCTTCTCCTTTTCATGTATTCAGCTCCCTTGTGTTTTGCAGATGCTCAGATCACAGATGCATTTGAAAACCTTCCCATTCAGAACCTTTGTTCTAGTTCACAGAAAGCCACAGAAAGGTGATGAAGATATCCTTTTCCTTTGGTAGGTATATTTCCTTTTGTGCAAACACCCCTACTGAAATAACAGCCTGCACTATAGTTAAATGATCCTTCATAGAAAAGAGGAAGGTAATTTTTCAGATCAAAGAATGCCACACTCAGGAGATCTGCACCTGCATTTACAATAGCTTGAGTGAAACTACTGGTCTTGCCACCTCAGGCAGAGGCTTACAGTGACTGTGGACCCCAGTGAAACCCATCCTTTCCCTGAGACATTTGCTCTAGAAGTACCAGAATGAAGCACGTTCATGTCTCACGATTACTAACTAGCTACCCTTAGGCACCAGTTTACCTTCCCTCTTCATTTGCAGATGATTGTCACAATTCTGTGGTCAGGCAGCTATATATATTTAAAAAACTATCAAAATATCATCCATGCATATTGCCACCTCCCACCAGCCCTGTGTTTCCACCTTCTTCCACCAGGTAACTGTCTTTTCCTTACAGATAGTGTTTTCTTTTTAAAGACTGTGTTTTCTTCTTTAAGACACATCTTAATTTCCTGTTTGCTGATTTCTTCCTCTACTGCTAGAGGACAAGCCTTCCAGCATCTCCAGTTCTGGCAGTGATCCTCACTAACCTTCAGAGACTCCCAGTAAGCATGGTTGATCTCAAATTACCTTTTCATTTCCTGTTTTGTCTCTTAAGTATTCACCTATTGCGAAACAGCAAATTAGTTATCCAGAAAACATCTCAGTAACCAGGTAAGCAACATAATGCTTTTAAGGCTATTACTAAATAACTCCTAACCACAGGAAAATAGGACTTGGTGATACCTCAACAGGCCATACATTTGTCTGCCCCAAGGCAGGATCAATTCTATCCATGTCACATCTAGCAGACATCTACCAAAACAGTTCTTTAGGTTTGCTAATGGTAGAAACATAGAGCAACTTAAGGCTACTTACTCCAGTGCTACTCCTGACTTTTACATTAAAGCTATTAAAGCCCAGGTTGGACACAGGGGCTTGGAGCAAGCTGCTCCAGTGGAAGGTGTCCCTGCCCATGGCAGGGGTTGGAGCTGGATGAGCTTTAAGGTCCCTTCCAACACAAACCAGTCTGGGATTCTATACACTGTGATGTGGGACTGTCGCTTGAAGACAGAAGCAGTTATCTCTTTGCCCCCAGGGGTATCCAAGCAAGTCTATGACACATGTAGTGGCAGAAGGTGCATTTGCTGCTCTTCCTATCAACCCTGCTCCAGAGCGTGCACAGAGAGGTGCAGGGAGCATTAAATCCCACAATCCAGGGAACAGCTGCTTTAAAAGCTGCAGCGGTGCCCTCTAGCGTCTGTGGGATGCTGCAAAGCCCTTAACTGAACTTTTCAATTAAGCTCAACAGGTTCAAGCACAAAAGGTGCACATTTTAACCAACCTCAGTAATGTTACACGGCCTGTGACAGCAGACTGGCCATCAGCCAGAAGTAACTCATTCTGGTGTTTCTCCCAGACAGTTCCCTGCAAGTAATATTTTAGGTTATCAAAATTCATAGCTAAAAAGCTTCTGATGAACCTCAGGGGTTGTGCCCTGGCATCTCTTATATTGGTTTCCTTTCATGAAATTCATGCACATTCTGTCAAACATCACATTGAAACCAACATTTCAAATTTCAGCATGTGACCTGAAATCAAACTAATGAAGTAACATGATAGTTAATTACACAGTTATGACTACAAGGTCAGAAGTGAGACCCCAGGTGTCATACAAGCCTTTAGTGTTTGCATATGGCATAATCTTCAATTCCCAGCAACTGAAGAGTCTGCATCCAATCAGTCATGCAAGTAAAGTTCCTGCATGGCACTCCTGTGAGTGAGTTCTTAATGCACATGCTTCCTGTCGGGATCACAATTCTCTTGACTGCAGTCAGCAATAGTGCAGGAAGCCATTCTGGAAAGGGTAGGAAACAAATCAGAATCGCTTGCAGACTGTGTCACCAATGGATCCTGTTTCTAAAGGGTAAGCTCTAAACAGCCACTTCCCAAAGCTCTGCTGTGGCTTGTGTCACTGGGCTGTCCTCCACCTAAGAAGATACACGAGTGTCTCACAGCTCTTCCCAGACATGCTTGCACTTCCCGCATGGCCGTAGGTAACACATACACAGCCCTCAGTGCACTTCAGCACTCCAGCCTGCTTTGAGCTATGAAGAGGGATCCTTCCACACGCAGAGACGCAGGTTCTTTCTTGCCTGCAGCAGTAGGGTGCTGTCAGATGGATAGCATCCGATTTCTTTACCTTTCTTTGGCCTCTCCAGCTTCAGCCCCAACAGCTCCCACCCACAGCCAGTGCGTGCTCTCTCTGCCACCACACCACGAGCAGAGTGAAGCTAGGAAGTGACTGCCCATGTGAGCCTGAGGAAGGTGCAGCCAACAGCATCCTGGAACGGACACACACGTTCTCTGTGTGGCCTCTGGGAGAGGGAAAGAAGCACTGACCATTATTACTGCAGATTACCCCGGCCAGAGGCCCTTTCCCCACTGGGTCCTCTGACAGCTCAC
>JAVHNF010019014.1:3051-19503 GCA_034783455.1 Micropsitta finschii | reverse complement strand
TAGCAGAAGGCTGGTTTGGTTGACTAATCATTTGTTTCAATGGGTGTCTGTCCTTCCCTCTGAAGGGAAAGAAGCAGCAATGAACCCTTCTAAGCCATGTCTCCAAAGCTGCAGTAAGTATAATCTCAGTGACTCTTAAACGGAAGAGAGGTTGATGAAAGCATGGTACTCTGATGACCAGCACGCTGTCACACCTTTGGGAGGAGGCAGTGTTCAGGCAGTTCCTGTAAGCCATCATCACATGCAGGAGTATTTTGTAATAACCCATTATCATGTGTCAGGATGTCCCAGGACCTCCCACCTGGAAAGTGCAGGTTTCCATTACTTACTGTTTGCAAATCTGTTGTCACAGGAGAGAACCACACTGAACAGTGTTCTGTCTTAGTTCAGAGGGGCAGCAACAAGGCTGTGATTCCAGACTGCCAAGTGGGCACTCGTATGCTCTTACCCTCTTAGGCAGAGAAGCAGTGTCTGCTGTAGCCATGGGGGAGAGCTTAGGCAGCAGACTGCTACCGCAGGGATGTTAATATGTCTTCATATTCTTCTCCGGATGGTGTGTAAAATGAAAATTCCACCTCTCCAGAGGATTTAACCCTAACCCCCCACTTATTCCTTGATGATAATTTTTTTTCCGTGGATGACCACAGTACTAGTTCCTTCATACTGCTTCTGTGTTGTGTTCCCTTCTGTCTGTCAGGGTGGGGGTGGACAAGCATTCACACTCAGAATTCTTTACAGAGGACAGAGATGCCTTGCTCAGGGTTAGGTAGGCATGTAGCACTGCGTGTCGGCACACTGCTGCACAAAGCAGGGTCCTGAGCCTGTCGGTGAGTTTTGCTATCTCTGCTTAATATGAAGAAACCAAGACCTGGAGACATGTGCCATGATCACGTGAGGACATTGATCCTGTTCCCACTGATGTCAGTGGAGGCAAGTACTGACCTTGACTCAGTCACGAAGAGGGAGTTTCTTCCTTTTCTGTCACCGCCTTCCAGAGAGCTCCAAGCCAACTCCACTCTGTCCTTTTCAGAAGCAGCATTTCAATCTGTTAGCTGGGAAAACTGTCCAGCTTTCTCTGTGCTTGCTGAGTGTTTGTTTGAGCACAAAACACTGTTCTCAATATCGCCAGGCGCTCAGGGATCCAGCTGAGCCTGAGCTTCTGCACAGGGCCTGGCAGGGATCTGGGGTAGTGAGAAAATGCAGATGGTGGCTGTGTGTGAAGAACGCTAGGAGATTCCTAATGAAGTGATTGGGGAAAACAGAAAAACAACCACATCTGTGACTGGAGCTGCTGATTTGAATGAAGCCCAAATGTTTACTTTTAAACAGTGTTCTCTACTAGTCTGTAGTGGTCTGTTTAGTTGATGCTTTAGTTGATGATGTTTAGTTGTTGTAAGCAGTTTTGTTCAGAAAAACATTATAGTTGGAACAGGCCAGGTGGTTCCTCGAGCCTGTGCCTTTGAAGTGTGGCAGTAAGGCATTAACTGTATCATGGTTGTTACAGCATGCTTTTTCTTAAATGTGATATCTTTTTTCTCTCTCTCTCTCTTTCAGACTTAACCAACATAATGACTGCTGAATATTAAGGGAAAACACAAGAAGGTTACATGTTTGGTTGTCTAATATTCTTGGATTTGATATGAATCATCACATCTGTTCATTAGTATCATCAACAGCATCCCAGTTTGTATGCACATTATTCACATTCCTATCTGTTGTGTTTGCAGAAATGACATTTTACCCTTTTTTCTAAGGGTTACTTTTTGATTTTCATATTATTTGGTTGCATGAAGTTGCCCTTTACCAGTGGCTGAGGTTTATGAAGATACCGCATACTTGAACATGCTCTCGATTCCTTTTCTAGACAGAAAAGGTGTAACTCCAAATTATATCATTCTAAATCAGCATTTTTTAAAAATAAGTAAAACTTAGAAATTAGTCCCCTCCATCCAATGCTACGATATCTTCCACGTACAAACATAAGTTTAGATTTCCCTATATCCATGCTTTCTTGATTTATGATCAGTTTAAAACATAAAAGAAAAATTATTCAGTTGAAATCACCGCCAAGTTCAATAATGTAATAAAATACCTTTCCTTATTAGAAGTACTTAGCTAGTTATACTCTTAATACTTCTCAAAATCATGATGTAATGTACACTATCTGACTTAGTTCCTATATGTGGAGTTAGTGAAAGTCTTTTTGTGTTTCTTTAGATTAATACAAGGATTTTTTCCAATGCCAACACAATTTGAAATCATTCATTTGGATGCTTTCCATTTTTAAGCTTACTGTGATATAGAACCCTATGGGAAACCAAAAGAAAACATCAATTTTAAATAATGAAAGGCTTAAAAAAGGATGCTGTCATTCTGGCTTTTTTTTTTTTCCGTTTGGAAATAGAACTAGACTAGTAAGTAAGCATTCCAGATCCATTACTCTGTGTACATTATTGTTGCTATTGTGATAATAGAGAATTTTATTTATTTTTATGCCAGCTTTTATTGTGAAAACATATTTAGTCTGGTTTTATCAATCCTTGTTATGCTTGTCCTTGGAACATCTTTTGCGTATTCAAGGTTTGTAGTTGATGAGTTTACTGTAAAAAACTTAAAAAAAAAAAAAAACCACAACAAAAAAACAAAAAAGGAAAGAAAAAAAAGAAAACAAAAAAATGTATTGTTTTTACAGAATAAATTTATTGGAATGTGTATTGGGAGTAAGGTTTGAGGTTGTAAGCAACTAAGTTAGCGTCATATTTGGCTTCATACGTGTAATAATGTGAGGTATTAATGTAAGTCAAGTATTAAAGCAAAACATTCTGTTAACATGAGTTGACCATAATAGATACAAGTGCAGGTGAGATCTTTATTTTTTCTGTACTTTGCCTTTTCTGGATAACAGGAGGTTATTAAATTCACCTTGAATGTACTCAAAGTTTCTTTAAAAACATGAGCAGTGACACCAGCGGCTTGGATACCCCATTGTGAGCCCGCATCTCCTGATGCAGCCCAACAGCTCGGGGCTGGTTTTCATGGGAGACTGTGCTGGGATGGAGCTACCCCCAGTTCTAGTGAGCATGGAAGGAGGCTGTGTGCCAGAGGCGATTATTGCTAAACTCCCTTTCAGCAGGAGGCATTACTGAGGTGGGTTGGGGTTATCTTGGACCAGCCTCTTTGGCTGGAGGTACGAAACCTGAAGTCTCTCCCCTGAGCACTGCTGTGAAGCACAGCTCAGCGTGCAGCAGGAGAACCCTCCAGCATGAGTTTCTTGCTGCTCTCAAAGTCCCCTTGCACAGGGTGCAACATGAACATACATGAGCTGATCCTGTCTCATTACTGATTAGGTTTAAAAAGAAGGTTCTTTAAATCAAAATGCCCAAAAGTCAACATTCCCAAATAAAGTGTTTCCAGTTAAAATGTATCATCTAATTTCACCTGTGAGAAAGGCACTTAAGTGTACTGCTTTTAGTGTAAATACACATAGAAGGCATAGAAATAGTTGTAATTGCAAACAGAAACATAAACCACACAAACCAAGGTCACTGTATTTGCTGCTACTTGTTTAGGACCAACAGCATTAGCAAAAGTAGCTGCAGAGAAGAAGCAAAACCCTTCTCTGAAACTGCATTCTCCAGTGTAAGGTCAACCTGCCCGAGGTATCAAGCCCCTAGGCCCAGTTCAGAGGAGCTAGTTAAACTAGTTAAGCATGTGCTTAACTTCAAGCAGATGAGCAGTCCTTGCAGAGGTGAATCCTTAAAAGAATTAACAAAACTATATGATTTGCTTACCATATGTGGAGTCTTACCGTAAAAGTTGATTGCTTCTTAAAAAGATTTGGGATTTTTAACAAGGCTGACCCACAAGACATACTTTTTGACAAATAAAAGATGTGCATGTGACAGAGTTATGTATGTTAATTTTTCACACCTCCAAACATTGACCTTCCCATTCTACAGTAGCTCTGCATAGGGATTGCTGCCAGTGATACTCTTCAGGGTATGGAGGCTAAACACTGACATCATAATTATTATTTAACTTCATGCAGTATTTCTAAAACTGTCCAAGCAGCTTACTTAAAAATAGCCATGGGAACCAGCAGCTCTGCTGCAGCGCAAAGTCAAGATGTTGAGAAGTGGTACTGAAGGCAGTTGTCTTTATTTCCCTTTTCAAGTAGGATAAACAAAACAGACCGTGCAACTTTACACAACTGTGCAGATTTACACATCTTACACACTTCATTCGGGTTCCATTGGAGCAGTTCGGTTACATCCCAACCCAGGTATATAGATGGCCAGAATGAGGAGCTGAAAACAGTTGTGTTATTCTGTTTTTTCTTCTTGTTTTGGTTTCATAAAAAACTCTGGCTTGTTGACACATCTGTAAGCCAACAGCTGGGGAAGAATCCCATACATTATGTTCAGTATCAGGAAAAACTGTTTTGCTTCTTCAGGGACTCTGTAGATGTAAGGAGTTCGAGCATGAAGAGAAGCACCAATATGGGAAAATTGAGCCTGTGGTGTGTATATAATGTAGATATTAAAGAAGGGTAAAATTGATGCATATTTTGGAAAGATGGCAAAATCTGCATGCAAGTATGCATCTCCAGTGACATTTTCCAAGCCAGCCCTTTTATTCCAGAATTATCTATCATACTTTTGCGCAGTGGTATAAAAATACAGCCTAAGCTAAGACAGTTAATACCTTGGTATAAGAAGCATAGGTGGAACCATCAGAGGCACGGTAGGAGGTTTATTTTATGCACATGGTGGCACTGATCTCTAAGTAAGTTTTTCACCCTTGGCTTACAGATGATATTCTTGCAACAGGGTCCAGGATCCTTACCCAGGCAAAAGGCTGCAGAGGTATGGACTCCTGGGCCTCAGCCCAGTGATGAGGATAGGACTTGCACCCACCTACATGGGAATGTCGTGTTTAGCATCAACGGAAAGCTGGCAGACCCTCTGAGTGAAGTTAGAATGTAAAATCTTGGAAGCTATGTTAGTTCTGGGTTTGGTTTGTTAGGGCTTTTTTAACCTTAAACCCAGTCTTCCAAGTTCTGATCCCAGAACTGATGATTGCAAACACGTCTGCAGTATTTGGCTTTGGGCTGGGAGTGGTTCTGAAATATAGGTTAAGTTTACAGTGAAGTTTATATGCAAAGACAACCCTGCTGGGCTGAAGAGTATTTTTAGCATAAACAAACATTTAAAGATAGAAGCATCAGGATAGTCACTGTCTTTTGTCTCCATCTGTTACCTGCTATTTCAAGCCACAGCTTGACTATTAACTATTGTGTGTCCATTTTGTTTTATTATTATTTAGTTAGTTAGCCATGGAGATGTGTGATGGAGACTCACAAAGAGTTTTGCTTACACTTAGCAAAGTAGAAAGTGAAATATATACACTTCAGGTGTTTTAATACACACCCTTCCAGCAAAAGGTTAGGCTGAGGCCATATATCAAAGCAGGAAAGGCAATTGGTTTTCAGGTGATTCTAATCTCCCCCCCTGATTTGGGAGAGCTGATCTGCCACACCTGAGCCAGGAAACAGAGTAATTAAAGAAATCAAATAAAACAAACTTCAGGAGAGTGCCACTTAGCCTGTTTCTGTAAATAGGCATTACACAGTAAAGAGATGTTCAGGGCCAAACTATCAGCAGCTGTTTTATATTGGCCTCTTAATTCACTGTCTCTCACAGCTTGTTTGTCCTCATCTGTCTCAGGCAGGAAGGAACTGCCTTTAGCACCTGGGATGCCTTGCTCAGCCTTCCCTTGCCTTGGAAGCCTGCTCAGTCCAGGCAACAAATGCATTAGTGCTCGGGAGCAAATTCTTGTTACATGAGGTAGCAGCTTCCCAAGCAAATAGCCAGCCACTGTCAGGATGTGGGGAGGAGGCTTGTGCCTGTCTGAGGTTTACCAAGACACAGCCTCTTGGCAGTATTCTTAGAGCTTCTTCTGGGGTGAACAAGATGCTAAGCTATGTACTTCTCTGGAGGACTGCAAGACCCACTTGTCACCAGGAGTGACCAGCCGTACATCATAGTAAGTTAATAGTAATTCATAAGTTCATATTAAACCTTGCCAGACAGAACTGTAAGGGCTGCTGTTGAGAGACCCAGAGCTCCCACAGCCTCCTTGATGCCTTTGAAGATCTAAGCCTTATTGTGTGGTCTTTTACAAGAGTTGCGGCACATTAGTGAGCTTTGAGCATTTTAAAAAGGAAAAGCAGAAATATTTTGTTCTCTTTGTAGCTCATGAAGATTTTTTGCTCGCTAATGATGCACCGTATAATGAAGTTACTGTTTATTAGAGTTGTTTTTCAGTATAACACATGGCTTTTTCCTTTCATTACCAGGGAGGATATTTAGGTCTGTTGAAGTCAATTTATTTATTTAAAATTGATTTGTCCTTGTGAAAATTGTGCTGTCTTTAATCTCGTGTGGTTCTTTTCCAGCACTGTGCTCTGCTTCTGCTTCTCCCCACACCCTCCCCTTGTTTTTCCCCCTTGGGGCAGGGATGTGTCTTAAAAGCAGATCTGTCATTCATCAATAGCCCAGTCCTGCTCTTCTTTCAAGTACTAGGCAGGTTTGCACCAAACCCATGATTTTAAGACAATAGCTGTTAGTTACTGCAGAGCCTTCTGCCTGTCACGCCACAGGCTGGCACTGCCGTGAGAGCAACCTGGGGTCTGTTGTGTTACCTTGCCATGATTTGCCTTTCAGCAAATGAGCCATTCCTTACTGCTTTCTGTTACTGAACCCTCTCAAGTGGAGAGTTTTGAGGATCAAACCCCTAAACCTTGGTTGAAAAATCAACCAAATGAGATGCTGCAGGTAAATTTCTAAGGTAGCCTTATCAGTTTAACACCCAGCCTTTGTAATGTCGAAGCCTTGGCCAGCAGTTGGGAGCTGCCTGGTGCTGGACATGGCACTGCTCAACCTGACAACTGCAATTTGTGCCTGCTCCTCATTAAGCTTTTAGTCTATATGAAATAGCTTGGGTTTAGATTTTTTTAATTATATCTTTTGTCTTTGTAGGCTGTACTTTGAATATTTCATATCCTGCAGTCAGGAAAGCCCTCCTACTAGGGACAGAGAAGGGCCTGGAAAAAGGTTAGGAGTCCTTCTTCACTCTGTGCCTTCTCTCCAAAACTGGCTAAAATCAGGCAAAGATTGTCACTTATTTTGGAGGGGTTTGGACGAGGTCATATGAGCCTAAGGAAAGCCATCAAATAGAGGGGGGAGAAAGTAACTTAGAAAAATATGCTCCTTGGGCTTAGGTTTTCTTGTAGACAAGAGGCACCGCAAGAAACTAGCCACCAAAAATTCCAGGATTAAGGCAAACTGATAGAGAAGGAGTAGAGAAAAGCTTCCTACATCTAGAGAACAGGACAATGAGCTATGGAGACTTCGTGCGACAGAATGGTTTTGGGTAGCAAGGCTATGACTCTTCATCCCTTCTCATCTGGCTCACAAATTCAGAAGCTTCCAATACTTTCATAGAATCAGAGCTTTTCGTACCTCAGCTGTGTAACATTTAAAGAGCTTCAGAAAGCCTAATAAGGGCTACAACCTGGGTTTGGATTCTGAATGTTAGTGACAAAATAATTCAAGCTGAGAGCTGTGTGCAATTCTGAACACTGGTACATTTTCTGTTTGTGTGTGAAAGGCTTGGCACCTTCAGAGGGTCTTAGTTTAGATGCATCACGTGGTGTTTGAGACTTGTTTTTTGTAAAAAGCACATACTTCATAATGATTGAAATAAAAATAATGAGAATTCCCACGTTTGCTGTTTGTAGGAGAAGTGCTCTTTCCCGGGGAGCAATAACCACTGTGCCCATCGTTACCTTTATTGGATCTTTGTGTGTAATAGAAAGCAAAATGTGTTCTGGTAATTACATGTGTTTTGAGTATCAATTACAATGTTTTAACTTGAGAAAACAGCAGACAAACCTGGAAATTCATTTTGCGCCTCAAAATGACCAAACCCAAAAGTAATCTAGGAGTACTCAATCCATTGTCACACATATGTTTCATACCAGGTTGCTCACAGTTCACCAGGTCAGCTCAATTAAATCATGGTCAGTTGTGGGATGACTAAGTAAAAATACTAATAAAGTAAATACTACAAAAAACCTCTCCGAAACCTAAAGAAGTGTTTCTGAATTGGAACAAATGTGGGGGTTCTGCTGCACCACACCATTCTCTTGATCCGCATTCGTTAGCCTGCAATTTTTGCTTGTGCCTAGGACAAGCTTTAAAAAGTAAAATGGGAAACTGCAAGTGTTAGCTTTGGGTTACCAGTAGCTTTTCTTCTCCTTGTCTAATATGTAAATTGTCATTATCCTGAAGCCAAACCAGAAAGGATAACAGAGGGGGTTTAGGCTTTGCAGCACCAAGATGCTGCACGTATTAATCATACAGTCAGAAAGTACAAAGTGCCATTAAAAAAAAAAAGGAGAGTATTTGTTACAGGAAGCATTTAAAAGAAAAACAAACAAGAAAATAACAAACAAACCAAAGCCATCCAACCAAAAACTGTCTCCAGTCTGGGAGGCTGAGCTTTGTGGTAGACTTGCAAGACTGTGGTAGCACACTGACTTCTGCTTTACCTTTCCTTGTGCTAGGTAATTGCTGAAGGAGCAGTTTCTTTCCTGACTGTCTGGGGAATTCATGAAACCTGAGCTATCTGTCAGTAGAGAGAGGTTCCTGACACCAGCTTGCCTACTTTAGTTATCTTGTGTTTTTTTAAGTTAGATTTAGGGCTAACAGTTGTATAGTATTTATGGTACCTTTTGCTCATCTAAACCTCCTCATTAATGTTTGCCAGGTTCTGTTTTGATATCATTTGGTAATTCAAGATTGTCTATAAACTGTGTAGGAAAAAGTAATCCTATTCTCTGTGATAATTGCTCACAAATAGAAAATCAAATTACACTCTCCCCATCCTTGCTGGGCAGTTAAGCTGGATTGGAGTTTATATCTGTGATTATCTCAGGCCTGAGGAACAAAGCATCGGTTTGTGTTCGTCTAATAGTTGTACTTGAATTACACTTATTGCCATGTCCCCATGTTCACATTATTGGTACAGGATTATGTGTGTATTTTCTTCATTGTCTGGATGCTCAGAGCACATTTAATTTCTTACATACAGTACAAATCAATTGTTGCTGTCTCAACTGCTTAATGGTCATCTGCATGTCATGAGAAGTTATTTATTAGCTCCTGTTAATTATTTTGGTTTGGTCAGTCTTTTCATAAGCATCAGCATCATCGTGTAATTAACTACAGTCATTTATTTAAGATAATCAGAACAGAATGAGTTAAAGTATAATCATTGGTCTGCTTTTGGCAACACAGGCATGTCTTAGTGTTACTGTGGTTTGTTGCCCAGGAGGTTCCTGGTGTTATACCAACATCATCAACTGATATTGACCATTTGGTATGATTAGTAGATACTTTTTCCACTTATGTTTTTCAGACTACCTCATTGGTCAGCACATATCATGGAAACAAAGTATTGTGCTGTTTTGTTGTGTTTGGGTTTTTTTTATGTGGTTGACTGTTACAGCTTTAAGACAGGCTTCCTTCAAGTCTCAGCTAAAGAGTGCGCAGTGCTTAATAAGGTTTAAATGAGTCCAGTAAAAAGATTCTGCAGCAGGATGAAGTCTACTAAAACAAGAATGCAGTCATTCATTAGAGACATGTAAGAGGTTTGATGTTCCACCCCCTTAAATTAGTTTTTTTACAGATATAAAAGGTGACCTGGGTTAAAGTGTCATAAAACTTGCATGGGATGATCAAGCCATGGGCACCTTATTTATTGGATAGGTCTCTACTCATTATCTTGTAATTAAAGAGTGAACATCTTACAAAGAAATACCTGAGCTAGTCCTCCAGCATGTATAAGGGTTAAATCGGGCATCCAGGAGCAACCAGGCACCAGCAGGCCATACAGAGCAATCACATGGTATGGCACAGAGTAGAACATGTATGCCAGCATCTGCATTTTAAACACAAATATTAGTTGCTTTGCAGTGTGAGGGAAATGCATTTAAAAATTACCCAATTGACTGAAGAGATGAGCCTATTCGAAACTACACCTGGATGCTGTTGACTGGATCCAGCTACCCTAAGGTCTCCACTAATATTGATGGCTATTTTCTCTTTGCCCCATCCAAATCCACTTCACTCCAGGACATGTTTTCTTACCCCTTTCCATCTTGAGACCATGCCAATAAGCATGGCTTTACCTAATTCAGCATCCAACACAACACAGAGTCGGTTTCTCAAGCTCCATCACACTTTCTTTTGGGAGGCATGAGATACACCCAAGCAACCCTTTCCCCAGAAAGAATGAGTTCAGCAGAGATACTTGGTTCTTGCAGAAGCCAGGGTTGCAAAAGAATGGCAACCTTGCAAATGCTGCAGATCTAAAGCACAGCATTCCCTCTTCTGCAATGCCTCTGTCAATAGGGTTTGTATAAGGGTTGAAGAGTTGGTACCCTGTAATGGCTGCATGAGAACACATGAAGTACCATTTAACTTGCCATGAACGAATACTTCCCTTATTGATCTTGTCATCTGTGAAACCCATCTTTGCACCAGTTAACAAATCACTTAATGCTCTATGCTCCGCAGTGTTTTACCTGAAGCTTAGGATAGGCAGCAGGATCTTTTATATAGGGCTCATGAAGTTGAATATACAGCCGGCAGAGTTCAGCAGGGCAATCCAGAGCAATCTAAGGAGAATTTGTAAAACTTCCCATGAACAAAGAACATGTTCTAAACCACAGCCCTCAAGATTCACCAGTGGTCTGCAGCACTGCTACCCCAGAGGCTTGCTCAAAGTCTGTTGTGCGAGTGACCCATTTGATCACCAGTTAAAAGCTGAAATGCAGCTCCTGCTCAGAGGGTTTGTGAGGAAATGCTGACAGCCTGCTTTAAAGATTTTGACTGGAAGAGAGTTCAGTCTGTTGGCTAAGCTGTAGTGAAAGTCTAATTGCTATTGATTTGCTCTGATAAATAGACTTTGATCCCAGCAAATGAACTTTCCGATGGAAAATTGCTCAATGGAAACCTCAGGTTAAGCACCCAATTGAGAACAGCAAGCTGTAAATGTAGTCCAAGAGGAAAGCTGCACTGTGGCATGATAGCACTGGAGAGCAACGCAGAGAGACAGTGCTACTTAAAATAATATTAATTTTTAAAGGAGAGTAGCAAAAGAGAGATTGTTGGATTTTGCGCTCATATAGAAAGAACAAGTTCACAATAAACACGAAGAGAGACAAAAGTAGTTCCTTTTATGATAGCCCTTAAAACTACCACAAAAAATATTATTGTAAAATGAGTTACCAGTCTGTGTCAACAGCTGTCACTGGTTTACGGCAAGGCATTATTAATGCCTGAATTACAGGACTGAACAGTAAGTTTAGCACCACTTAGTTTCATGCGTATTTGTTATGTGACTTGGAGGGGAAAGTATAGATATTTACAAACAGTGGACATTCATCCCTGTTCTTTTCCAATATGGGCCTCCAAGAATCGGGTCTGAGTGGACTATAATGCATTAGATTTTATTTGCTTTTTCACAAGTTACTGATTACTGCAGCTTACACAGAGACCTCTGTGTGTATAAGTAAGGCCAGTAAGCAGTTCCTGTTCGGCAAAGGAAATATCTAAGGAAATGACAACACTCAAAATCAGCAAAAAAATATTGCTCTGAGAAATGAAGCAGTGGGATTGTAGAACCAAATTAGATATTAGAGCGTGAATTAACATTTCCCACAACAAAATTACAGGCTAAACAAATGGTTATCAGTGCTGCTCTTAAGCACCTATGAGAGGAAATAAAGCAGTCTGTGACAAGTTAGAAGGGAAAAAAGAGAGGCAAGTTTTCAGTGAAACAGCTGAAGATGACCAAGTACATGAGCAGCAGAACCACAAAAGGACAATCTGCACTGGTAAATAAAATGTTACTTGGGTACTTGAATTGTTCTAGATAGGATCAGATCTACACATCAAGCAAGCAGGTGGTTATCTAAGACACCTGAACATTTGATTTCTGTTCACTTAAAGATGCACAACTTCCCTTCTGCTTAAGACAGAAGCTTAAAATGTTTTAGAGCTGACAAAGGACTAGATTTACCTATTACTGCATTTTTCTACTTCAGCATTTTCAGTACTGATTCATTCCCTCAGAAATTTTAGTTCAATCAGCTGTGCTTAAAAAGCAAACATTTGTTTGAAAGCAAGCTCTTGGTAAGTAGAAGCAAGTAGAATATGGGTTGTTCATGTAATATGGATAATTTTTTTTCATGTGGAAATGTTCTCTCTGTTCTCTATCTAATGCAGTGTAAATTAACTTGGTTTCCTTTATAATTTTAAAGATGCATCTCTGTTTAGAAAAGCATGAATACAGACTCAACTTAGTTGGTTGGTTTTTTTTTCCTCTGCATTCTTGGCCAAAAATGTAATACCAGAATGAAAACAGGTTTAGGTCATGTTGATCTGCACTTGGGATACTCTTGCAATTTGCACCTCCTTTTGAAAAATATACTTTACACAGGGCAAAATGGAGAAGCAAAGCACCACTAATCAGCATAAATAATCTGTCCTTTTTATATCTAAGGCCTATCCCAACCCTGAAAGTCTCAAGATTTCCCTGGACCAAATTGTACAGATTTTTCACTTAGACACAAGGATTTCAAGTTTTCAAGTTTTTCTAAAATTGGAGGACAGAATATTAAAATATCTTCAACTTACCATGCCCCTAAATATGCAAAAACCCGTTGCTAGAATGAGATATGCAGCTAACATTAAATCTATTGGTCGTCTTAAGAGTCCTTTCTTCTGTACTTCCTGAACCACCTGCAATGCAGAACATGTTTAGTAAATACATCCTGGTTCCACATGACATGTATTTAGCCACAGATCAGTCACTACAAGAAGGGTGAAGCAGTGAAATGTTATCACAGACACAGTTAGTTCTGTTAAATTATGCTCTTTATCCACTGATTTCGGAGGTGGAAAGATTTCCACATCTAAAAAGGTGACTTTAGACTTGATAGGATGCTGTGGGAAAATTAATGTGAATAAACTGTAGAAATGGATGGATCCGACTAAAGCCATTTCAATAAAGATTACTTTTAAAACAACCTAGATCAAATGAACACTAACTCTGCAATCACATAAGGCTTTAAAGCAGCATAACTGATTTCTTCGAAGTTGTGTCTTTTGTTAATTGGAATGAATGAATTTTCCTGGATGTCCATATGTAGAAAAGCTTTGAAAGCATAGGTTTGTCTCAAACATTTGAAGTTGAATATGATATTCTTTGTAAAGCACTGTTTGGAGGGACAGCAAAATGAGGGTCCATCGTTATTGAGAGGGAATGCTGGTCTTCAGCAGCCTGTGACACTATTGAAATTAATGGAATATCACTGGCATAAAATAAAAACTTTTCTGTGGCCCATTGAGTTCTCTGCTGCATTCACTGAGCAAATGATATACCTTTTATGTGTAACACAGAAACAGAACAGTGTGTGTGTATGGAGAATGGAAAATCCTCCTTTCATTCTTTTGTTACTGTACACTATGGATTTCTCTGATGTGCACTGAAGCACTTGTCGGCATCTGGCTCTGATTTGGTCTGTACCTCTCTCCCTCAGCCTCACAACAGGAATCCCCCTGCACCACATAGGCAAATGTGAGGGATTCACACTCTAGAGTGGCACAGACCATGTAGATATTTAACACAGAAGATGGCCTTGGAGGAACCAAGGGCATCTCTGTGTCTACATGGTAAAACTTAAGAGACCTATGGAAATAATTCAACATGTCCTTTCAGCACTTTGTAGCCACGAAACTAGAAGCACATCAGAGTATCTTTCTGTATCCCTTCTGTTTTCAGAGGGAAAAATTTCCCCATTTATATGTGTTACTCATTTCCTCTTCCTTTTTATTAGCTGCATGTTGGCACACAGACAGCAAAAGAAAAACCTGTTTTCCTTCCTGTTATACACTTGTGGAAATGTCTCCAAAGCACAAAACAATAATTAGGATGTAGAGGCACAGTTAAAGGCACTCAGGATAGAGATACAATAAAGTTACTGACACAGGAGAACTGATCTTGCAAGCACAATTCCTGAGTAAGAACTGCAAGGTCTTAATTGTGGTTTAACAATAGTGCTACTGTAAACACATAGGCCACCTCTTCCATAAAACTGACTTTCTTTTTCTTTTAAAGCTAAAATACAAATTGACAATTCTGTTTTTCAAACACAAAGACCAGGTTTGTTTTGGCAGTATGGTGCCACTTCACAGTATTTAAAATACTGGTGTAGGAATGTTTATAATATTACCTGCAAAGAATGTCTCTATTCTAATATTTATTCCTATGAAAGACAAAGGCCTCCCATGGCTGCTGAGTTGCAAGTCATTTTCAGATGTAGACTACCTAAGGACAATGGAAAGTTGAGGGTTGATATATTTTCTTTCCACTTTTCTCTAAGTATGAAACATATGTATCACTCCTCCTTTCAAAAGGCGTATTAAATGAATGTGATCACAAAGCTACAACAGAACTTTGTATTGAGAGGTTTTGGAGACAAAGCCAGTATTAGTGGGAATGACCTTTAGTGCAGTTCAGGTTTGTGAAATTGCCAAGGTAGGGAAAATTTTCACCTTTTTTCTCTGCATACATTTGTGCAAACAAAATGAAAATGCAAAGCTTACAAAAAAGCAAGAAGCTGAAAGACAGCATGCACTTTACTGACAGACCTCAGTTACCTTTCTCTTATACAGCAAGTTCACATCAATATGTGCTAAAATGAATTAATGTGTCAAGTGCACTAGCCGAGTAGCAATGACCTGCCACACATTTCCCATGTATTGCAAACATGGTTGAACTCTGCACAGATCCCGCCAACCCTGCTGTTTCTTTTGTGTAGCAAGGAAGTGTGTTGGTCTGCTTTGCCATTTTTCTCACTTCCAGGAAAAAGCTATTTTCCATAACTTCTGAGAGGCTCCTTACATGATGGGGCTTAAGGAATCGAAATAATCTCGTGTGCTGTCCACAGAAGTCAGTCACTTCAGAATTCATATGCACATATGAATGTGTGTATTAATTCTGTTAGCTTTAAGGTACATTAAACTTTTCCGAACTGATACACTTGAGATCAATCTGCTGAACTTTGCAAATACTGAAGCACAGCTTGGTTTGATTCTGAATGAGGGTAAAGCTTCCTTATGCACTCACCTCTATCAAAAAACATCCAGAATGTCAATACCTCTTCTCTGTCTCCACATTGATTTTAGTTAATTTTTTTAATTAAGTGATTTATAATAATATCATAGCAATGAAGACTGTGGCCAACAGAACATAGCTTGCTTCCCATGCTTTCATGTAAGTATTTTTCTATATACTTGCACCGTCACATTTAAAAGTATTATTACATTTTCTTCCTAAATCTTTAAATACCAACTCTGAATAATGATAGCTAAAGAAAAGTTCAATTTTACAGCTAATTGGAAAAGATTGAAAGAGAACTAACTATTTTCAGGACTCACAATGCTTAGCAGCATTACACACAATTACTTCCTGGAAACAATATTTAATTTAGGACTGAGAGTTGTTTAAAAAATGAGAAAAATTCATGAGTAGTCATGTTAAGATTTAAAAGCATTTTAAGGTACAGTTATTGAACACAGGTATTTATGCTCTGATATGAAACATAAGTTAACTGTGAAGATAAATATGACTTCTAAAAAATAAATTACTTAGGAAGATAGGAGGCCCCAGTGGAAGGAATCAAGGCTGCTTCTGTGACCTTCTGAGTAAGGAAGTCTAGGTTTACAAGCAAGGATTCACTAAGCAGCACAATGTTTGATTTTCAGGTCACCAGCTTTTTACACACTTTTGTTTTGAAACAGAAGTTAAAAACTAAGTTTCTCTACAATATATACTAAAGTAAAATATCAAACCTAAGGTAAGCAATTCAGCTCCTGATAAGCATAGGAGACATGGCTATATTTCAGCAAATAAGCAGTCCATCATGTATTTTCTATAAAAGCAATTTCTGTGGCATCCTCAGCACTAGAAGACAAACTGACACCTTCCTCCATCCTCCAAGCAAAGGATGTTCTCACTAATACATATAGCAAAAATCACCATCACTAACTACATTTAACTTCTCTATCCTGATGACTCTAAAGAATGTGTTTCTGGTTGGAATTAGTGATGCATTTAAGTAAATCAGTTCAAATTGCTTTGGGATGGGACATGCAGTTTCCTATAAACCTGTACAGGAGAGTAGAAGAGGTTTTGGCACCTGAAGTTTCCTTTTCATAGAGGTTAGCACCAAAAGTGGTGATTCTGTAGCAGTTCTTCAAACTCCAGGAGAGACGAACCTCTGTCCATACCTCTATTTCCTACTGAAGATTAACGGAT
>JAVHNF010019010.1:2559-16056 GCA_034783455.1 Micropsitta finschii | reverse complement strand
TTGGTAAATTAGTTGAGAGGAAATGCAAGTGACATGGACAGTGTTATTGCCAAGAACATGTGAAATCAACCACTAATTAATTACATGGGGTTTTCCTGCTGGCACAGCTTTCAAAGTTGATCCAGCTTCATCCTCTCAGATGCCTTCAACATCATTTATCACAAAAACACTTGACAAATCTTGGCTTGTAACTGGAGTCATAAGTGATCCGGATGAGCTCATGTCTTTCTAGCATACCCTAAAAAGCTAGAACTGGCTCTGCAGAAGTAGTCACATAAAATGTTATCTACATCTCAATCCTGTCAATATCTACATCTAACAACTACATACACACAATGCCAGCAATGCACTTTCATACTTTAATTCAAGACAAGGAAGCCCTGCCCATTAGTTGCTTGAAAAGAAACTGAAAGCAAGACACAGTTGCATCACTATCTGAAATGAAACTGGGTGGATGCCAACACAAGCTGGCTAAGACACAGAAACACCCTTTTGTCTCTTCAGTTATCCTGATGATCCAATCAACTCCTCAAACATTACTGAATAATGCCTTGTGAAACTCCTTGGTAAATAACATGGAGAGCATACAGCAGTACCTCTAAAGGGTTCCAGCGTAAATATGCATGCCATTTAGTGCTGAGGCACCTGCTTAAACTTCAGTACAAACAAGGCCTTGCTAAGAGAGATGATTGTGTTCATTTATCCCATTCGTAGAAAATTCTAACACAACCCTGAAACCTGTTGTGTGAGCCTGTCTTTTGCACTTGCCAACAAAAGCTGTAAATAATGCAGGTGGCTGAAGACTTGCTTTACCTTACATATTACAAGGCTACTGTTGAAATCTGGAAAGTCTGAATTTTACCCTCTGCATAGGCAAGAACACTTGTGCATGAATAAACATGAAGCCCTAAATCCTCTACATGCAGAAATGCAGAATGGGTTGAGTCCAACCATCTTCATAAAAGATGACACTCCCATCAGTTCTTGGATTTTCCCCACTATTAACACTGTGAAAAGTGCAAAATGAAACAAGAGCTTGGAGGATGACATTTACACCCTAGTGAGGCCTTAGATGACTGTTAAGTATATCAACTCCACCACATCCACACAGCCCAAGAAGAAAGAAATAAAACTTGAATTCTATATGAACAAAATGATACATAATGTGTTTTATACCGGGAGATAGAAAACAGAAACCACTGCTGATCAAAGTTACCTAAAATATTTGCAAACAACAGACTCAACATGGTGAAAACACACATACCCCATAGAGTAACCCAAATGGGAGAAAAACTTCCCACATTTGAAATATTTTCTGCTTGACCACAAAACCAAGAGCATTTTAAAGACACTTGTTTTTTACCTTTGCCATAAATTTACATCATCCAAGCCTACTGAGCAAGCACATGTACTTGGATATCATGTATCTAAGTATATGCTGTGTATCAGTGTACGTACCATAAGGTGTTGCACCTGAATGCTGTATCTGGTTATGGCTTGCACTGATACACGGATCCCTTCCACCAAGAGAACCACCACATACACACTCCTCTACAGCCCATAGGGCATACCTCATCTACACAGGAAATTCACTGTTCTAGATGAGAGCTGAGAATACTAATGCTACTTTGACATACCATTCGTTGGAATAAGAATTGCAGACCTCTGGCTTTTGACATTGTAACTGGGAAGAATTTAAGGCCTCTGTGACGGTTACAGAAATAGAATTAACACGTCCAAAGTTGTTGTTAGCTTTGTCCAGAGGCAAAGTCCTTTAAGTGGACTAGAAGATCTGTCTTCATAGCTATGGGTATGAGATGATCTTCCTGCCTCTGTAGTTTTTTAAGTATCAAAAACTGAACAGATGTTAGAACAGGAATGAAACCCTATTTCCCTTTGTAAGTATCAAATGCTATTCTGTGGAAGTTTTTAACCTTACTAAGCCTTCAAAGACTTGATATCAAATAAAATACAACAGTCAAAATAGCAGATTTGGATCATCTCTCTTTTAATATATATTTTAGGGATCCTGTAGGGAAACCATCTCAAATGGCAGAAGATTTCAAGAACCTGTGGTATTTCTACTGCAATAATATGATAGTGAACATTCAGAGACAATTTGGAGAACAAATGCAAAACCAAATCTGATTCCAAGATTTTAAATCAGTATTTATGTGAAAGTGCACTACATAGCTTGCCAAAGAAGAAAGCCACGACAAATTAAAAGGTGATTAAATGGGATTAATCCAAGTGGTCAATTCCAACTCCCATTTAAGACAGTGTTTTCCACACAGCCCATCCCACTTAAGCTCTGCAGTGTTGTGGTGAGGCTACGAAGAGTGAAAAATCTAGCTCTACAGAGCAGTAACTTTTAACAGCTTGAAGCAAGCAATCGAAGAAATCAACTGCAGAAGACATTCTTCTCTCTCACATCACCTCCAGGGACCTATGGTAATTGTGATGTTTTACTGCCAGAAACCAGTCCTCCTCTTCCACCAAATGAAAAGGGATCTTCACTTTCTTGAAACAGTAACAATGAAAACAAACTACACGTATCAAAACAGTCTTACAGAATGTCCCTTCTACAAGTTATACCTCCATTCTGTACAGGTACATACCCCAGTCTTGCCTAGCAGTATCAGCTGTGTAACTACTCAAAGCCTACAGCCAAGGCACTGGATGCTACAACTCTATCCTTCTATTTGAGGAGTGCTAGAAGGAAGATCAAACCTTTGCAAAACACGGCATGTCATCCACATAAAAATATTACACATGATCTCATATTTCAAATACACTTGAATTAAACTATACGCACCTACAGACAAGTCCATCTTACTGCCTGGAATGTCCTCAGTTTGACTCTGAAAGAAAAACAAAAAAATTCAGTTCTGACTCCTATGAAATGCTGAGGAATGTGTCAGAAAGGTGAAATGAAGGAAAGACATGCCTGTGCCAATCAAATATTGTTTTAAACTAAACACAAGGATTCTTGACATCATCCTGGACACAGCTCACTTCAACTCCCTAATGTTGTGTGTGGATAGTTTACCCATATGAAACCAGGCACATGAACACATGTGACAGGCTGAGAAAGATGGACAGACAGCTGCTCTGTGAAATGAACCTCTGTCCTCATGTGCCAGTGGCTGAGAGATGAAACACTGAAAATAGCGGCCAAAATGATAGCTCATCCTCATGACCTGTCAAGCCATCAAACCTTGAAAAGTGCTGCCAAGATATGATTTAGCTGGCAGTCTGGGACAGGGTGTTCCCATAGCTTTCAGAAGCATCTACAGTCTAGCAGACTGAATTTGAGCTTGGGAGCCAACAGACATTACAAACTAATCCTAGTCATGTCAGCGACAGTTTGTACAGCCCTGGGCTTCTCTCAGAACCTCTGCATTACCATCTTTTGCTAGCCTGCATTACATACTATGCCTGCTCCACAGGATGACAACTGGCACGATATCCTGTAAAATGTTTTTAAAATCAGCATTTCAGAAGTTCTTAAAAAAAGAAAAAATTACATGTAACTATTTTCAAGGTAGCTCTCCGAGGATCTGTCTTTTCATGATGTTCCATTTGTTTATTCATTTTACCAATCAATCTCTATGTACTGATTAATAACAAGCCCTTTTTCTTCTAAAAAGGCCCTGCTACATATTATTTAAAATATAAATAGCCAAGGCACAGGGCTGTAAGTCTCCTTTTCTGATAGGTGGCTGAGATTCAGAATGAACAGCCTTGGACTAATCACAGATGTCTGACACTACAGCCAGTAGCTAAGGCCTCTACCCTGAGCACTCTGAAGAGCGTATTATGAAAATACACCCCACCCCCTCAAAGAAAACACCAAATGCTGTTACTTTCAAGGAAATTACAAACTCAGAACAAAAGACGGCCTTGCGTGGAATGGTTTAGTGTGAGGTGTCCCTGCCCTTGCCATGGGGGGTTGGAACTAGATAATCTTAAGGTCCTTTCCAACCCTAACTATTCTATGATTCTAACTCTGAAGAGTCAAAGTAGATGTTGGGGTTTTCTAAGAAGCCATTCTGAGTAGCAAAGGAAATGCTGAATATTCAGCTATTACAAGTAGTATAATCACCATACTAGCATAGCAAATGCAGATAAGTAGTTACACACTGTTAAACAGCTGATCTTTTGACTTATTTGAAGTTTACTGACTAAATTTCCAAAAGTTGGATTTTATATTCTAAAAGATTTACTTACTAGCAAGCCCATATTTGAAAACTGTTTGGATAAAGGGTTCATCCATGAATCACTATTTCCTCCTTTTAATGCGCACTGAAGAGGGGAAAAAAAAAAAAAGACAAATATTCTTAAGCAACTTTTGATTTCTTAAATTCTGGTTTTACAAGTGTCAAATGATCCTGGTATCAGAGAAACTTATTTCCTGAATAAAATACTAAGTTTCTGCATGGTTGGAAACAGTTACCAAATAATCTGTCTTATAAAATTGTTCATTATCATGCATGCCAAACTGAATGAACACTTCATGTGTATAACGAATGTTTCACAGCTGCATTCTGGAATCTGCTATTAATGTTACTTATTTTTTCCTCTGTTACAGCCTAGTCGATTCTTTAATCTACCACGTATATAGAGGTAGATTTCTTCCCTTCAGGGTGATCTCTCTCACATGGTCACTGTGCTGACCTGACTCTCAATCTGACCTTACTGTAATTTACAGGTGAGCAAAACGAAAACACATTTCAACAAAAAAGAAAAACATCTGGACAGTTGTATTGGTGGTTAAAATAAATAGGTGGCTTTGAGTGAGAAAAAAAGTTCATGAGAATAATTGTGCAAAATGGGAATTGTAAAACTCCATACCATGTCACAACTATTCCCATGTCCTAGGAAGCTGCTCTGGATTTGCCTTTTGAGTTTGCCCTGCCTGTCTGACTAGAAGTAATCAAAGCATACTCCTAATATTAATACAGTAACAAGTGTTACTGTAGTAGAGAACTTTTAACACAAACAAACGTTAGAAAGCAATTTACTTAGGACTATAGCCAAACTCCTGCTCCTGTGTGAGGCCAAAGGTCAGTAACAACAAACACAGTTCTGACCTAAACACAAAAGTCAGTAGAAATAAGAAGTGTACATGCCAAAGGAACTGTGGAATTCAAACTTTGGTAGGCTATGCAAAGAGAACTGCAGCAGCCTAACACAGAAAGACATGTCAACAAAAGAAGAGCAGTAGCCTTGGGATATTTATCGCTCCGTTTCATTTAGTAATGTGCTGCAACTCACATACCAAAGGAATTTGACACTTCTGGCAGATTTATTAGTCACATTAAGTATAACACAATAAAACAAATCAGAAACCTCACATTTTTTACACTGTTGTAATAGGCACCTTTCTAGTTGAATTCTCTAATACCTTTTTAAAAGAAGAACTACTATAATGCTCTAACATATCAGTCATACTGCTTTCAGCCAACACAGTAGCTATGAATCATTCAAGCATTTTACCTTCATTTGTGTTTTCTTTCCTCCTTGCCCCCAGCTTGTTGAGTTGTGGGAGGAATTGCTTCCCTGAGAGCCTGCTGTGTTCCAGACTCCTCCCTCCTCCTCCTCTTCCCAGCTGGAATGACGCGTTCCTGTCACTGGCCCATCACTCTCTCCCCAGCCATCTTGCATAGATTTAGAACCTTTAGAAAAAGAAAGAAGCTCAAAAGCAGTCTACAATATCATGCAGTTGTGATTTGCTACTGAAATGTTAGCCGAGATCATCAGAAACCCAAAGGAGTTAAAAAAGTGTCTTCACTCTAATGGCTCTAAAAACTTGTGCATGAATCCCCAAACCCAAAGATTTGGTGGCATGCTAGCATGTCATGTTTTGCAACTGTTTTAAAGCAATAAAGATATAATAACCATAGGGACCTCTTCTCTTACACAGATACAGCTGCACTGGGATTTCTTTAAAAGGCAATCTATTATTTTCTAGTGTAAATGAAAGACTTCAAGGAGACTTAAAAACCAAGGGTGCTGAGGACTTTGGTTCGGGTAGTTTATCAATTATTTCTTTTCCTGCTTCAAAACCTTAACACTTCCCTTGCACTAAAGCCTTTCACAAAACTACAGGAACAAAGAACTTTAAGGAGCAACAACTAAATAGAATGTGAAGAAAAGAAGCGACATCGTGCTCCAGTATACGTAACACCAAAAGTAGTTTAATGTGAAATAAACCAAACCTGAACTTCTCTGCTTGTTTTAAACAGTGTCGCTAAAAAGACTTACTAGCAGTGCTGTTCAAGTAGATCAGCCACTACAAGCAAGCTACAACTTCACCTATCATTTCAATTTAAGATTTTTTCCTTGTTGTCTCTTGCTGTAACTCTCTAGCACCAACAGTCAGGCAACTCTGAATTCTAACCTCTGCCAACAAGCCACCAGGAGACCAAATCCTCATCTTGTCTACTGCCCAGCTGTTCTCCTTCCTGCTGAAACTCTTCACTCTGCATATTTATTCCCTAAGCATTTATACCCTTTAAAAAAGATTTACATCATCATCACCTTTTTCATAACAAATTCTCCAACTGTCTGGGGTTTGAGTGTGGAAATCAAGGATAATGATATTAAAACGCATAGCAGAAAATGTGGATATAAAAAAAGTCTGGAACTGCAATTAGCCTATTAAGGGGAACACTACCTTGATGACCCTGGAAAATAAATACCGCAGCATTTCATGGCCATTTAAGAGCTACCTTAAAATCCATCATAAATAACTGAGATGCTTCCCAGGAAACGTAACTTTTGGAAGTTATTTGTGTACCAAAATTGAGGGCTGCTTAGGAAACGTACTGGTCCAAGTACAAAAATTTACCTCTTGACCCTTTAATCATGCTACTTACACAGAAAAGGCTGCATTTAAAGATTATGACCTCAGAGTCAAGAACTTCATCTGGAAATGTCATATATGGGATAGTCCCTGCAGCTTTAATTTCCTTCCAGACACCATTTTCTTTTAATACAGTACTATGATCCTGCTTTTAACTACATGACTATAATTATTTCTCTACATTGACAGCTCTCAGATCTGAGATTCTCGAACATGAATCTCAATAGTAGTGTAAAGATGACTTGTCTGCAGGATTCCCACTTCATTTCCTATATTTGTTGAGTGAGGAATCACAAAAAGCTATAGTAAGCAAAGGAAACTTTGAAGTCAAAGAGACATAACGATGTTATAGAAAACTGAATTTGTTCCTGCTTCTGCCAGAGAATTCCTATGCAATGCTGATACAACTATGTAAATCCTTTTTTTTTCTTTTTTCCACAGGTGGCAAGATCTGTGCTTCCTTTCTTTGGCTCTAAATTCTTCTTTTCCCATTACTGCTTATCTCAGTTTCCTTACCTTACCTTTGATCATAAATTATGCCTTTGCAAGCTCTTTGAACCAATTTATTCTTCTAACTTACACAATACATTAAGCATCTCCCCCTAATTCCCTGAGTAACATTGCTTTCTTTTGGGTGCCAATTAGAAATGAGTTGAGGGAGCAGTCACAGAAACCAGAAAAAATATGACCTCAGCTCCTGAACTGGTGACCTACTACACCCCAACCTGAAACAGCCATCATGGAGAAACTGCCTGCATTTTCCTCCTGTAGAGCTGGGAACAGCTTATGTACAAAACAGTACACATATGCTGCAGCTTTCTGCTTGTGTCACACATGCAGACGAGTGACCATGCATAGACTTTTAAGTCTCTCTTAAGTACTAACAAATCCACAGAATTTGGAATGGATCATCAGCATTTCAGAGGCTCTTATTTTGGTCATATGTAGCTGGCATTTTACAGATGAAAAGAGATTCACCTAGAGAAAGTCTAGCATCCTGGGAAGCGTCAAGTTTGTGTAGCAGGCACAGTAAGCACTACAGCCATCCGTGAAAAGCTATAATATTAACTCTAAGAAAGCAATGGTTTTTTTTTCCCAGTTTTGTTTCATAAATGGCCAACTGGGGTGGGAAGAAGGCAGAACGAACCAACAGAACACATCTGAATCTAGCATTTAATTCCAAACAATTACATGTTGCAAAAGCAACTTGTAACTGAAAACAGTTTTACAGTGGGTACCATTACTCAAATTCAGTTTACCGTCATGTATTATTAGTATTTCCTAATGGGAAACTTCATATCCAAATATTACTGCCTTTGGCAGTAACACTGCTATGTTGTATCAGCAGGTGATCGCTTCTGTTTGTTGTACTTCGCTTAAAGAGAGTGAAATAAAAATTCTACAGCTTGTATCAGAAGGAATAACTTCCACAAAAATAAGGCTCTTAATACAGCAAAATTTTATCTTCAAAGTATATTTTTTTAGCTATTTCGACATCATCTCATACATGAGCACCACAGCTGCAGGTAGGTAATAGTCAGAAAACAGTAATCCCTTTAGGTTCAACGACAGAAGAAAGTCAAGTTCTCGAGAGATACAACACCCATACGATAAAAAATAATCTAATCAAAGGCAAGCTGCATTACACCTAATGGCCTCCACACTGAAATCTGTGCATTCCCTGATATGATCAGGAAAAGTGATTTATCATTTAACAAATTTGTATGGTGAGTAATGAATGGGCAGCCAGAGAAGGAAAGACATTTTGAGAAAAAGACACTTCCTCACTTGGATGCTCTCATGTTTCAACACTTCCACAAATCAGAGCTGCCCATTTAATTGCTCAAGTAAGAAATTTTTCATTACCTTAAAGATAGTTCCAGTCATTTGTAAACACTTAATCATTCATCCATCAAAACCTTACTGATTCAACGTGTTGCTTCTAGGCCTCAGATAACAATTCCTGCATGGGTGACCCATATCAAAAGCCCAAACACTAAAAAGCACCACTGCAAAGAAATTGGTATCTGGCCTATACTCACTAGATTTCATGGCATTCGGGGCGTTGGAAGGTGCATTCCCCCAGCCTGTTGTTGATGCTGCTGTATCATCTACTTCACCCCACCCGGGACTTGTTTCATTTGGCTCACCCCAGGCGGACGTACCATTATCTGGAGCAGGTGGAGTGCTTTTGCTCCAGACTGCACAAAGGAGAAAGAGTTTTCATTACAGACCATTTAGACAATGAACTATTTACTGCAGTGCAGCACCACATCATTCATCTACTACTTCATTCTCTCTGTTGAGGACTTTAGGTTCTCAGTAACATGGGTGCGACGGAATTGACAACTGTTCACGTCACTGAGAGCAGGCACTAACTTCCACGGATGAAAAAGAAGAGAATGCTATGTTGAGTAATATTCTTCTCCAGGTTAAACTTGTACCCTACATCTAATGATGTCCTATCTGGTGAACTTTTTTTTTTTGTGACTAATTAAAAGCACCAGATTAACCCAGGTTTTTATATACGAAGAGTAAGAACATATTTGAAGTATGTATTAAAACAAAACAGTTTTGTTTAAAGCATGTTTATGTCACAGAAGAGGTTACATAACAGAAACATCTTAATTTTCCTAAGTATTCTTTATCGTATAACAGAGCCAAATTAAGCTAAAAAACCCCACAGACCAGCTCAATTTCAAGTGTTAAATGAGCGTTCCAGAGCAAAAAGTTTAACTAAAAATAAGTAAGGAATTTCTCCCCAATTCTCCAATAATAAAATATAAAATAAATATGATTTGGCTTGGAGAAAAGGAGGCTATGGGGATACCTTACCACTCTCTGCAACTACATGAAAGGAAGATGGAGTGAGGTGGGCCTCCTGTCTCTTCTGCCAAGTAACAAGCAATAGGACAAGAGGAAATGGCCTCAAGTTGTGCCAAGGGAGGTTTAGACTGGAGATCAGGAAAAAAATTACCCCAAAAGAGTTGTCGACCATTGGAACAGGCTGCCCAGGGAAGTGGTTGAGTCACTGTCCCTGGAGGTGTTTAGAAGACTTGCAGATGTGGTGCTTAGGGACATGGTTTAGTGGTGGACTTGGCAGTCCTGGGATAATGGCTGGACTCAATGATCTTAAAGGTCTTTTTTCCAACCGAAATTATTCTATGGTTCTATAATTCAACCTGTTCTTCAGAGTTCAGATTGAATATGCGCATTTGTCAGCTAACAATTTCTTTCACTGGCAAGCTGACCAGTTTTCAGATCACACTTACTGAAGCACAACAAGCAGAGGACCGATTCAAATTTGAAAGACGTAAGCAAATATTCAAATATAAAACTGGTTTTCGCTATGGAATAAAACTATTGAGAATTGGAGGCTACACAAGTATCTCTTACACATTAAGGTTACATTCATATATAGGAGCTTGAGGAAGAAAGGAACAAGACTACTACCTGATGTTTGTGATTTGCTTGTCATTGGAGTAGGCAGGCTCTGCTCCCGTGGGGCCTGTCCTCCTTGTGAGTTCTTGTCCCACAGGTTCACATTCTTGTAGTTATAACTGCTAGGATCTCCCCATGCTGAAGTGCCATCATCAATATCCATTTTTCGACTGATTGACTGTGGTGAAGGTTCTTCCCAGCCACTAGGCTCCTCCTCTTTGGGGGCAGCTGGTTGTGGTCCACTGTTCCAGTTTGGGTTTGGAGGTCGCCCATTACTTGGAGTTTGGGGCGGTGGACCCCAGGAACCAGAAGATTCCTGCTGTTGCTGCTGGTGCTGTTGCTGCTGCTTGTTCCAGGAGTTGGGCTGTCGACCCGTCTCATTCCACGTTGAAGTTCTTTTACAATCATCCCATCCACCTTTTGAAGCAGCGCTTGTATTCGCACCATTACCCCAAGTTCCAATCTCATTCTGCCCACCTTCACCCCAACCAGACACTGGCTTGTTTCCTGTACTTTCCCAGTTGCTGTTCTTTGTTTGGTCAACTTCCTCTCCCCAACCGTTCTTTCCAGAAGACCATCCTTGATTAGACTGCCGTCCACCCCACCCCTGATCCTTACTACTGGAATTCTCATTCCAAGAGGAAGATGATTTTTCTTCTGTTCTTCCTCCTCCTCCCCAATTAGAAGAATTGGAGTTCTTATAGTCATTCCATCCTCCAGTATTTTTGGGGTCCTTCCACTCCGTTGGGGTTGAGAGCTCACCCCATCCAGACTTGATTTGATTGCTTTGGCTGGGTACTTCGCCCCAGCCCCCTGAGTTCTTTGTCTGTGTGGCAGAGCTCTCCCACCCCTCAGTTCCTTTATCAGACTTCCCCTCGGGCCGTGGCATCTCTTCAATATCCCACACGGTGTCTTGCTTAATCTGGGTTTGGCCCCAGCCCGTGTTTGAAAGCACTCGGGGGTCCAAATCAGTCCTGCTCAGCAAAGTCTGCAAGACTGCCTGGCAATCGGGATGCGTAGGCCTATATGATCGGCGTCCAGAATTGTGACTGTCACTGCTTCCTGCTTTGTGGTTGCTTCCAGTGCTTTGACCACCAACCTCACTTCCCGCAGAGCTGGAAGATCTTCCCCAACAGGGAGCCTGGGAATTGCCTTGGTTTTCAGGAAGAGGGTGGCCTTTTTGATTGTCCCATGCTCCAGTGCTAGAATTTGGTTGGTTTGGACCACTCCATTCTCCAATCTTCAGTTCATCAGACCCAGACAGCTGTTTCCATTCTCCCTGAGAGACCCCAGATGTTAATTTGTTCCCTTCACCCCATTTGCTTTCATTTGCATGCTGAGGGCCAAAGTTCCAAGACCCACCACCCGTAGACCGGTTACTGTTATCCCAAGAATCACTTCTTGACCCATTAGGTTTTTGAACAGAAGCTCCTTTCCAGGAGTCCTCTCTATCCTTTCCATTGTTCCCATGGTTTCCAGAATTGCTCTGTCCAGAGGCTGTGTCAGTTCCAGAAGACCCCCTAGCTGTACCCCAAGATCCAACACTCCCAGTCTTTCTTTCTCCAGTGCTTTGTGAAGGGGTGTCAGTGCTCCTGGAAGGGTTCCCCAAGCCCATTTCAAAGGGCATTCCCTTATTCTCCATAGGGTTTGGTGAACTTAAGTTCAAGGAGTTAGTGTTTCCATTTTTTGGTCCATCAGTGTTATGAATTTGAGCCTGTTCTCTGCCAGAGACAAAGTTAACACCCGCATTTTCCATCTTTGACTGCTGTTCCCTAGAGGTCTGACCTACTGTGCTAATCTGTGCATTGGAGCTACCACTATCAGATTCCAAAGTCCCTTTCCTAGAATTGCCCTCTTGAACCAGTGCCGGCCAAGCAGATGGGTTGCTATTTGGGTTAAAGTTGCTGAAGCCAGTACTGGGACTGATTCTATCTTGTCCACTCAAGTTCCTCCAATTACCTAGTCCATTGTTACTCTCGGCAGCAGGGTTGGAAGATTGAACAGATTTAGCCTTGGGATCAGATTTCCAGGCCCCAAGATTACATTCGTTTCCAGCGCTTCCAGACTGGCACTGGCTTCCTTTTCCTTTGTTACTAGTGGTGCTTCCTGGCAGAGCGTTCTTCTCCAAGCCAGGGTTCGAGGCACTGTTGTTATCGGTGGTGTTTTCGGAAGAAGACTCAGCATCTTTGCTGGCAATACAAGGCCACTCTTCCATGTCAGACCCGTCTACAATCACCTTGTCCCAGATGTGAGTTGGGTTGGCGTTGGTGCCGCTGTTGGAGGAGGCTCCAGGACCCCAAGTGGAATTTGCATAATTTGAAGCAGCAGCACCTCCAATTGCTGAATCTAAAAAAAAAAAAAGCCAAAAAACATACCCAAAGAGGTCATTAAAAACCAGTATTATTTTCAAGCACGGAACACCACTAACTACTGTTTTCATTAATAAGAACACTTCCCTCAAACATGTAATAAAGTTGCTTTGGAAGGCTGGAAAACACCACTGAAAATACTGATGAAGAACTTCAACAAAATTCCCATAAGCATATTGTGGGCATCTGAATTCACCTTTGACTCACTACTTCTGCTAACAGTCCAGCTCTAAGTTCAACGTAATAATTATAACCCAGTTAATTACAATTACTGCTACTGGTTGTAGACTTTTCAAACACACATTTATAATCAGCTTCAAATATCTTTTCCAAGTTGATTCTGCTACAAAGAACTTCTTTCAACCCTTTGGAAAACAAATAAATTTGCTTCCAAAAGTTACTGTAAATTGGAAGAGTCCAAAGCTACATAAATTACAATTCCTATGTAGTAACGCGCAAGCTGCATTCAGTATGTAATTACACCACATTTGTGTCACTGCTATATTTACCCTAGAAACCAAAGTTTGTGGTTTTGCAAGCAGCTAAGCTGATCTCTGCCTCTGGATGGAGGCTAGTAAGATATCTCACTTTTTTTTCTCTCTCACCAGCTCCACCTGCTTCAAGTTCCCCAAGTTTCACATCTCATTTGTGACAGTTCTTGACACAGAAACTGCCCACTTTTTGCTGGGTTAGCTTTTTGCTGGCTAGCACATTGTACAGGGTAACTTGCAAATTCAGTGAGCTTTGGAGTCACTGTTAGGAAATCAGCAGGATGAACGACAATGAACAGGGCACGTTTCTTTCATCTGTGGTGAACTA
>JAVHNF010019005.1:3886-22859 GCA_034783455.1 Micropsitta finschii | reverse complement strand
CACTGCACTCCAGCCTGGGTGACAGAATGAGACGTTGTCTAAAAAAAAAAAGGCTAATAGGGAAGGGAATGTTTTACCTGTAGATGGACCTTACTTTAAGAAAGAACTCATTCCACAATATATTTGCTTGTTTGATGTAAATTTCTGCATGATCAGCATAAAAGAAGCATTATAAAATCTTGAGTCTTTTTTCAAATAACTCAGTGAATTTTAAAGAATTGAGTTATGATGGTTTATTTCTGCATGCATATTTGAATATAGCTCCAGTGTGAGATAGAAATAAACTGATGCTCAGGTGACCTTTCTTCTTCAGTATGAAAATGGGAAACAGCACCTCAGTGCACTTTACCATTATGTAAAAACATAGTGACTGGTATTTTGTCTGTTGTAATCTTTGGGAAAACTTGCTTGTATCAGGATACCCCTTTTATGAATTTGGTAGATAGCTGAAGTCTAGAATTTCCATAATTTATACCTTATCAAGCAAGGTACTTGTTATTCTGTAGTCATTTCAACTATGACAAAACCCAAGGCTTGATCTGAGGTTCCCACATCAAACCCTCAGAGAAATATAGGTTACTGATCATATAAGAGGTGCACACTCATATGCAAGGCCATGCTGTGGAAGCCCTTTGCTGAGCTTAGTCACATAATGCCAGCTCCTGCAGAGTCCCATGGCTCATCCAGCACACACACAGCTGCTGCTCCGGCTGCCTTGCTCTGTGCTGAACAGCCCAAGGGACAGCAAACTTGTGCTGCTGCTTGCCAGCAAATTCCTCTTCAGAGGAGTGTGAGATGGGCATAATATGGAAACAGACTTGTAAGTCTGTATTCCCTACCCAGCAGCTGCCTTTTTCATTTGACAGAAGAGTCTGTCTGGAGTCTGGTAAATGCTTTTCAATGAAATTTTTATTTCGGTGGATTTTATTTTTGTTGTTGTTTTTGAGAAATATACGCTTCCATTTCCAATTAAATTAAAATGTCCCCAAGTCATTCTAGTTGCTACCAGCACTGAGCCTGGTCCTCCCTTAAACTCACATCATATCAGACAAAAAGCTATTATACCGGCACAACCAGATCCAGTTTCTCTAGCTGACATATCTCACAGGTGGACTTTACATTATTATGTCCACCTGGTTCATAGGGTAAGGTTTATTGCAGATACACTAGGAAATGAATGTCCACCATAAAGGGACTGAGTCAGAAGTCCCCAGCTTCTCAGAAAAGCAGCTGGAAAGCCAGTCAATTCCCAGAGAGGGGATAACCACATTGCTCATCCTGGACAGGTGTTCCTGGCGCAAACAAACCTGCTGCTACGACTGGCAGACGGCTGTAATGACTCTCAGCAGAGAAACCAGGTGGCGAATGGCCTTGGGGTCTGCATCCCCCCTTGCCCCTCAGCAGCCAGGCTGGTGTGCTGTGATGTAGACTAATGGGTTTCGCATTTTCACTGACTGCAGGAAAATCAAGAAGTTTCTGGTCCTGTTTTTCAAGTATCTCTCTCTATTTTCTTTTCAGGACCTGCAGTGTTGCTCAGGGAACTGTTGTATACATTAAAAGTATGAAGAGAATAACATGGCAAACTCAGCAAAATGCTCTTTCACATTTTCAGTGTCTTCTGTGCTTTGCTGGATCTGTCAGTCTGTCCAGCAGGAAACATAGCTGTAACTCAGGAAGGGTTTCAATTATCTTCTTGTTTGCTGGAAATAAAAAGAAACCTCAAGCTGACACGTTTCTGAAGAAGAATCCCAAGGGATACATACTTCATACCACAGAAGCAAGAAAGAAGGAATAAAAAAGAGAGAAGAATCTTAACTAGCTCCAAAGCTTTCACTGGCCAAACCAAAAGGGTACAGAACATTAGTAGCTTTGTTATCTATTTACTAGCATCTTACTGTTATCTATGTTTTTAAATCTTAGTATCATACACAATGGGGCACCTTCCTGTCATGCTAATGAGCTGGCCTGTTACATCTTCAAGGGCCTGAGAAGGAATAAAATCAGAAACAAAGTTTGCAAATATATGTACAACCTACTGCAGGAGCACATGGACGTCAGGGAATTGTGTGCTGTGGATGATTATAGAGAGGTCATACTTTTACCTCCTGAACAGTCTTCCCTGTGTTTTAACAGGGGAAGTACATCTCACTAGCTGTCATCATTACATGAGTAACTACAGAACATTATATAACACTATTATTTTTTCTGCATGTTTTCACCACCATTCTTTGAAAGCAGAGGAAGTTTTGCCTTCTCCTAGCCTTCCTGAAGGCATTGCCCAGGGATAAATCTTGAGCCTAAACAGTCCTTGAGCCTGACAGTGTTACTTCTGTATTTAGGGTGCAAATATGACAAGATGAGTTAAGGCAAGCAATCATTTAATACTGACATATCCCTCAGTAAATAAGATGAATACTGGAAAGAGCTTTCAGGCTAATCTAAATGACCTGAATCCTGCAGAGGTGAAGCGAATGTCAGCAGTATCACCTCTTTTCAAACAGTTCAGTAACTTGTCAGCAAACAAACATCTGCAGTCACCCCATCTACCAGCACTCCAACCCAGAGTTAATGGGTGATTGATTGCTCTTGTTGCTGACAAACCAGAAATGTGTTGCAGATATCTAAAAAGAAAAGGGTAAGGAGCTTTCTTTTGGTCTTGTATCATTAAGCACGTTAAGGCTATACACATATGCCTACTGATCTATACGGAAGAACAGCAGCTCCAGTTGGTGATGTAGGACAAGACCACTTAGATACTGAAACTATTTAGGCTATTGTACTGGGGTTGCTCTGTATTAGGCCAGCTAGGTTCTGCACATCCCTTCCAGACCTGGTAAGTGGGGGCTTATACTGGGAAAAGAATTGAAGAGGAGGACACCAGGAATTCCTTCTTAGAAATGTGGGAAATGTTACAAACCTGGGAACACAGTGAGGTTTGGGGTGCAAACCTTTCTCGTGGTCTGCAACTTCACTTGATAAAGCTGTTAATGTCATAAACCTTAAGAAATAAGTACTAGCTCTCCATAAATGTAAACAGCTAAAGCTTTGCCTCCTTCTCTGTTCTAAACACCATGTTTCCAATATCACAGTATCAAGAGACATTGCACTTGGGCTGTTAATTCACTAGGAAAGCGCATAATTTCTTCATTATTGAAGACCTCAACTGGTAGTGTTTCGTACATAAATATATGATTATAGGTACTGATCTAGCATGTTTCTGCTAAGACTGTGACAGATGATGGGGTCATAGCATCCTCTATTGCTATCTTTCATATTTCAAGCTTTCAGCACAGTATAAATGAAGAATTAAGACATCTTTTTTTTTCCATTTTTTAAAATGCAAGTCACCTTCAAGCACCTGCTTCCAAATGGGAGGAGACAGGCCTTTGGAACATGGCTTCTTTATTTGCATGGGGTTTTTTTTGTTAGTATTAAAGAAAGGCAAGTTTTACTGATTTTAATTTTGTGGCATGTTAGCTAAGTACATTGAAGTACTTCAACAGCAGAAGTAATTATTTTTGCAAAATTAATTCAGTATTTTAAAGTTCTTATGTAACTCTGATGTTTCATTCTGGAGCATGTTTCAAGTAATAAAATTTCCTGTTAGCTTTTTTTAATCAATTTTGTTGCCAAAGCATGCAGAAAGCTTATATTCTGCCACAGAAAGCTGAAAGAAATAGGCTTTTTTTTCAGGGAATGAAAGTTCCCCTCACTTCTTGGACTTGCTCACACAAATTTGTAAGCATTTTAAGTTAATTTGGCACCTTCAGGCTATAAAAAGCACATACTCCTTCAAAACTCATCCATTTTCCCCAACCTATTCACTCCCAAAGTAAACAAAATTGGCTTTTTCTCCTGTAAATGTTATCATTCTAACACTGTTTTAAACTCAAAATTCCCTTCTGGAAGAGAAAATGGCACGATCTTCAGTTTTTAGACAGCTGGTAGTGTTTCCAAATTCATGGAAATATGTGCTGCAGCACTTTCCATAAGGGGCTGAACAATTTTGTCCACTTCTTCCTTCAATTACACCCTCAATATTACTGAGAGAGTAATGAGAAATGTTCAAGCAATAGAGGGAAAAGGTAAGAAATAAAAGTAGATGTTGTTGCCAGAATAATGGAACCCCAAGGACAGTGACTACATTTTCCTACCTATAGATCAGTTTGCAGGCTAAGAGTTTTCTTTATAGTTAGATTTAATTAAACTCCTTTTTCTATATCTGCTATTAATTGTTTATTTATGCCTCTGTGATTAACATGGATTATACCAATATGTTTGTGTAATATTTTGTAGACTTTTTGAGTGGGAACTTTTAATCATTCAAGCAGTTCTAAAAGAGATAAGAAAACCTTCTAAAGAAAAAAAAAATAGAGGAAAAGATAAAATTTTTAGCTTTTTGCTTTTCTCCAGTCAGTTGAGTTAGAAAGGTTATAGCACTTATATAAAGTTTAAAAAGAAACAAAAAATCTAAAAATACGATAAGCAGCCAGTCTCTATCCATCAAATATTTACAAATATGAATATACTTAGCCAAAATACCCAACTAACCAAACCTTCTTCATCACCCATAATGGCATCTTCTGCTGGCTCCAGAGATCCTGACACTGGAGATCACAGGCTACGTTATTTGATGATTTGGTTCTGTTTCTCCAGTGGCAGATGTGCTACTTTCCTACGTTCTGACTACTTGAAGTAGTTGTTAAGATGATGCTAAATTTTACAGAAAAACAAATATCTGAAGGTAGGAATCATCTGACAAAGTGTCTGAGCCAGTGATCAATATTCACTTTACAGTTCCTGGAGAAAAATAGGCACTTACAGGGCATAATTCCTAAAGCAAATGCCTAAAATAGCGCAGCTAAACTGAGCCCTGGAAGTGTTGATTTCTATCCATTGAACACAGCAGCAGCCCACAGTGCTTGGCTCAGATGTCGAGGCATCCATATGGTGAATGTCTAGGATCTAGAAAGATGCTTGATTTATAAAAGATGATGCTATAGGGTAAAATAGCCTCCCTGTATACAGAGCTGATTATTTTTCTGCTACTTGCAACACAAGTATCTGAGAGCTGACTTGATAAGTGAGTTTAAGATTAATTCCTCTCTACATCAGGATGTTATACCAGGTGTTAAATACTGCTTGAGAAAGCAAGGAGCCTGGCAGTGCAATGGTTTTCCTTTGCCTTGGATTTGTGGCGGGCTGCGCAGATCCCATGCAGGAGGGCCACAACAGCAGCAGTGGAGCAAGCAAAAGCAGAATAATGGTGGAGTGGTGGAGTGGCCTGGCATGATAAAGTCTCCCCTCTTTCTTTCCTGTGGATCTCCTGAAAATGTCATTTCATGATATTTAAAAGCTACGCCAGAAAGAGTGTTTATAAGCAAATGTAACAAAATTCTTAAGAAGTTTCCTGTTTTAGGAGGTTCAAATGCCACTTCGCAGGAAGCCTTGCCTAGCAAGAGACAATGAAAGAATGGAGAAGACATATTTCCTTTAGAGGCAATGAAAATTTGCCTGTGATATCTCCCATCTGCTCGTCTTCAGCTAGAATCCTTTAGATATCACTAAAATAATTTTCAGACAATTAGGGAGGGGAACCATTTGAATATTTCTGGTCACTCTATATGATATGAAGTTAAAATAAACTGAATTCAGTGTGGCTATTGGCATAGCCAGAGAATATTAAAATGATTAAGACCTTTGCAGGACTGGATCCTTCCTACTATCACAAGCCAAATTCTTTAACGGGATTTTTATATATAAAGTCCTAAACAAAGACTCAGAAGCGTAGGCTGAAAGAAGTTATCTATTCCAACCTTTTACATATTTCACAGGTTTATCTGCTGTGCTATTTTGAGTATATAATCTAATCTCCCTTTAAGTATTTCCTCTTCTGATATCTCAGGGGTTTCTCTTGGCAGACTGCTCCACTGATGAATAACTCTTATTTGGAAGTTTGTCCTCACATCTAATCTGAATTTCTTATGTTTTAGGTGAATATTCTGCATGGTCAGCGATGATCAAGTCTTTCCATTTCATGTTGTTTCTCTCCAAAACTCCTTGAAAAGTTCCACATTTTGTTTAAACCAATGTCCTTTCCATCCTGTTCCTTCCATCTTGCAGCTTTCTTAATGTTCTTCATTTTTATTGCTTTCTCATCTTCACAGTGTGAAGGTCAAAGGATATCCTAAGTGAGGCCTCAGCTGTCATGTGAGTAGGTGATCTGTTACCTTCCCACTCTTAAGTACAGTTCTTTGAATATGTGTTCTTTATGTACCAGTAGGATTTTTGATTTTAATTTGTATAGACACAAATTTATTTTAACTGGTTATTTTCCATAAGTTTTGATACAGAAATAGTTCACTGTCTACTCTAAGTAGGGACTGGGACAGATGGTTTTTCATTAAAAACATTTTGTTTTGCAATATATACACATTCCTCCTTATGTGCTTCTTCGCTGATCTGGGAACCCTGTGACAAAAGTTGTTGTTGACCAGTCCTTCAGCTTTTCTACATAACAAGGAGCTGTAAAGAAAAACTTCCACATTTTCCTTTAAACACTCAAAACTCCCAGAATTTAAAATTTTGCCTAGCCTTTACTAAGTTTTGATGGGTTTATGTCCATAGTTATGCTTAAAGAGGTTTCTGCCTGAATATTGAATATGTAAAACTAAGGATCTTACTAGTTCATATGTTCTACCAACAAATAATGTTTTTTTCAGACCAAATAATCTAATTACTATGAATTTTAATCAATATTTTCTGGGTCACACAACTTATTTTCATATGCTGTTTGGCCAGAAGTTCTATCTCCTAATTTAAAGAACCTGACTGAAGTGTCTGAGCCAGGTGTGTAGTAACCCCTCTGTGATCAGTTAAGAGAAGTGCACCTCTCTCAGGTGATCCACATATCCAGTGTCTAAGAAAATGTAGTGCTTATCTTCCAGAAACTGCAGAATTGCTTATTGTGGCTGGGCTCAAATTTTCAGCATTTCACCATCTAAATAGCCAGGTAAAGTACATTCATTGGGAAGAAATGCAGTTGCCAAGCTTCAAGTCTCCTGGAAGTGCTAGGGAAAGCATGTAAACAATCCATAAGTTTTGTGCTGCCTTCACATCAAACAAGAAAGCAAGCAGTCCTGCACTGCCTTTACTACACACACCTGCTCTTGACCACCTCTCTGGATTCATTTAAGATTTTCCACTTCAAAAATATTCTTCTGTCTTTTGCAGTATTACATGGGATGCAATATTAAGAAAAAAAGTTACAAAAACTTTCATTTACAGCTTCATCCCTCTCCTCCATGTAGCTCAAGATAACATTACTGATTTAGCTAATCTGATAATCACATCAGTTCAAATACTAATGACCAATTCTGATAGCCACATCATTAGCATAGTATGCTTAATAAGGAAGGTGCTGCAGTTAAAGACGTCTTGAAAGGATTTCAAAACAAAGCTTCAAGCACAGCTGGTCAACATTAAGCATCACAGTGCTTACAGTCCCCACTGTTGATGTTGAAATGAAGACAGTTTCTGCTGTCTGGAGTCTTATGTCATTAAGAACTACGTGTTTTCCAAATGTCCTTCTTAGTATAGGTATTCTGAGTGTTTTTTCCTTGTACCTAGGGAGTTTTCATGGTTCTGAAAGCCTATTTAATTGCCTGGTTTATTTTCTGAATGCCATTTTAATCCATCTTTAATCTCCATTAATAACAATGTTATAATTACTTCATTAACTTTTCCAGATAAAGCATTTAAACCCTTCAGGAGTAAATAGCTTTTTTGCTGGATCTTGTACTAATTGCTTCATCTAAAACCACAACCTTGAGTTTTAAATTTACTTAATGAAAACATGAAGCTTGTGCTTAGCGTAAGCATGTTACTGGAACCTGAAGAACATGTGGTACAAGGGTACAGATAGTAACTTGTTGTATTACATAGGTTTTACTGATGCATTTCGAAACACTGATGAGGAATAAAGCTCATTTCATTTCCCAAGGGTAAAAATAATACCCTTAGACATTAGCCTTTAACTTGTTTTGACATCTTTGTTCCTGTGTAAAGGTTAAGTAATATGGCCAAATTTTATAAGTAATGCTTTATTAACGAAGTAGCTTGCATTAAGGTTGTAAAATTGTACACCAGATCAGGAAATAATAAAAAGTAAAGGTTGTATCATAAAGTTAACTGATCCGTATATAGCTAGTGTTCCCCAGATAAGGTATGTGCTCAGCTGCCTACAGTATGTGCAAGTGTGAGTTACTGCTCCTGAATACCTTAACTTTTTAATTTCTTCTTTCATGAATATTTTAATTTATGGCCTGAATGCTGAATGAATGTAGGTTCTTACATACATTTTTACTTTGCATTTTTTGGAAGAAAAGAACAGCATATCAAAATCCTGTGCCTTCTTTTAGCTGAGCATATGAACTGTGTGCTATATCAGCATAGCTCTTGGTCCTAAGTTTAGTTCTAGTATACCTGCTAACATGCAAATCTTGGGGTTTTGCCCGAAGTGCCTGTGTGTATATAGTTATAGTCAGGGAACAAGTGGCTTGAGAGACAACAGCTTCAGCTGCTTCTCAGATGTGTAACTGCCATTTAAATACTTCTAGTGCATTTCAAGGTGAAGACTTTGGTGGGCCACTGCAGAAGGTAATGTAGCATGACAATTTTTGAATTTTCCATGAAATAAGATAGAAGCATTTACACAGGTCACTCAAGTATCTTCTGGAAGGCAAAGACTGATAAGTAGTAAAGAGGCATTTCAAACCTATTTCTCTGCTGTGAGTCTCTGGACTGGACAGCTAAGTTGCTCAGCATGTGCCTATATTTTTGGAATGACAGGATTAGTCCTGGCATTTCAGACGTACTATGTTTTCTTGTGGTGGATTGACCCCATCTAGCAGCTACACAGCTGGTTTAGTCACTTTTTCCCCCCCACCCCCCCACCCATTGAGATGGGAAGAAAATAGGAAGAACAAAAGTGAAAAACTCACAGGTCAAGATAAAGAGAGTTTAATAGGTGAAGGTGGGAGGAAGCACAGCAAAGTAACACAGTCATCACCCTCCAAGGCAGACCAATGTCCAGCCAATCTCCAAACAATGGTCACTTTGGAAGCCAGCTCCCTTCTTACTCTATCTTGGATTTTATTGCAGATTTTCATTATGTGGTATGGAATAGCCCTTTGGCCAGTTTTGGTCACCTGTCCTGACAGTGTTGCCTCCCAGTTTCTTGCCACTAGAGTTTCTTGCCACCAGTTTCTTGACTCCAGTCACTGGAGTAAGGCAGAGTGGAAAGAGAAGGCAACCTTGCATATCAAGGTGGTGCAAGCACTGTTCAGTAACAGACAACCATTAGCATGTTAGCAACACAGTTTTAGCCACAGAGCCAAAATACAGCACCATACTGGTTGCTGTGAATAAAATTAACTCCATCCCAGCCATACCTAGTCAGCTGAGTTTCTCTAGCAGTCAGCATGCTTCGAGAAAGCTGTCTCTACACCAAGGCATTTTGATCGTAGCTTTTTAGGGTGTTAAACCACAAGTCTAAGTGTTAATGCATACCTGTGGACACTGCAACAGTAACTTACAATGCATTAAGTTAGCATTCAGTGTGTATAAATTATTTTAATGACAGTGCAGAAATAGCACTTGTTGGCTTCAAAATAGTAATATATTATATTAATTAATATAATAGTAATATAATATATTCAGGTTTTTAGGGTTTTAAGCTAACAGATCTTTTGATGTGGAAAAGAGATGCAATATGCCATTGCACATCTTTGAGGAAAATTGTATCTGAAACAAAGAACTGAATCTACCTTATTTGTAATGTACTCACTGCTGCTATTCTAGCTTGGCTGATCACCGCTTGATTTGAGGACTGGGTAAGGTAGCTGAGAACAAACAGTGAACTATTGAATGAATGGTCTTGTTGCACCCCACAGGAACAGAGCATGCATTGTGGGATGCTCGGTGATGCACATCTCTGAGGGAAACTGAAGATATAAAGATGCAGATACCAAGATGAGGTATGAAACCTTGTCCATATCAAAGCAGAAGGAAGTGTTGCCACTGTGTGGAAGGAATTAGAACTTTGATAATGCATTAACAGCTTAGTTCTAGAAACTGTGAGGCAACAGTGATGTGCAACTTGAGAGATCTCTGTTGCTTTAAACTTACCCAGCTAAATTTAGCCAGTTTATTTAGTCACTAAGTATGGACAATTTCAGCCTACAAAGAACTTCAGAAGCAAATCTTGATATCAAGTAAGAATTCACTGAAAAGTGAATGACTTGTCTGTGTTCCACAGAGCTTTTAATAGGGGGAAAAAAGGCAGATATTTAGAGAGTTGTGGCAGGATTAGGGAACAGTGTTATTTGTTTAATATATAGGAAATATATATTATAAAAAAGTATGTATAGGAAATATATTTCTTGGTGTATAGCACTTATCTATTCCATTCAATCAAAATTCACCATGGAAAGTTACACTAGGTTTCCATTTCTAGTACAGCAACATAAACAGTGACAGGACTGTGTATTTTAAAAATGGGCAGAAATGGGAAGAAGAAAATCCATCAGTCTGTTAATAAAAGAAAATATTTCTTATAAACTGTCTTTTGAGATGAAGAAAACACAGCTAGAAAAGCATGTGACTGGAAGTAAAGGGAAACGCAATAATACACTGATCAACCACTGTTGTTCTGGCTGGGACCATGGTTCTTGGCTCTGCTGGACAAAGGTCATTGGGCTTACAAATAGTTACTATCTAAATGACAGGAACTAAGCTAACCTCAATAAACCATTTGTATGAATTGTGCACAGGAAACAAGCTAATGGCACACTGAACGAGTGTATCCATTTAATACTAAGCTTTTGCTGGAAGCAACTTGGAGCACTGTAACAAAGAAAATAACGCATTATCATACATTGTGTTCATTTCTGATAAATCTTTCAATTCCTTACAGTAAAAATAACATATTTTAGAGGTTTGCTCAGAGTTGTTACTTCATCTCTGAATGCAGTCTCAAACCTACTAGACCTCTTCCTGGAGAACAGGAAAGAACAGTTACGGGGTAATTAATGTTATCTTGGCATTACTTGCAGGTAATACATGTGTGACAGCAAAGTAAATGGAAGTAATAAGTCTAGGTTACTCTCAGCTTCAAGAATTAACCGGATTGCTTCAGGATTTTATATATATGTATATAAAAGAACTTCATAGAATTAAAAACTGTCTGACTGATGTCTATTACAATAATTAACTGCTGTTAACACTTCAGCAGACACATGCAGTGACAGTGTAAGTACATTTCATTCTGATTTATGCTTCAGGAAAAAATAATTACTGCAAGTGTTTTTTAACTAAAGTATTCTCTTTTACATAGATAGTGTGTGCAGGACTTGTGGAAACTTATCATGCTTTGCCAGCCACCTCATGAAATCACAGTCTGTGGGTCAGATTATATGCCTGCCTATACACCCTAACTCCCAGGACTGATGTTTGGGTCAAGGGATGAAAGGAAAGGGGATATGTCAGGTATAAAATGACTGCTGGTTGAGTTCTTGGCTTGAAAATAGGGAAAATAAAGCACATGTGCGAGTACTGAAAAGCGGTAGGAAAATCCTTAGTTAAGGGAGTGGTTTTGGATAAATGAATGTGATGTTTATTGCGGACTCAGCTTAGCTAACAGAACAAGTGCTAGCCTAAGGGCAGAAAGTCAGCCATACTTGAAGTAACATCTATTTTAGTCCAAGCACCCTTTAAAAATTCCTTTATTGTTGCAGTTTTGGGAATCTGATGAATTTTAATTGGCTTGATTCACATGAAAATCTAATACTCGCTCAGGAACTGGTCACAAGCTCATTGGTGGTAAGGGAATACATGACCGTGCAGTCCAGTGCAAATGCTTTGTCACAGGAGCATGAACTTGGCAAGGCCAAAACACTGTTCTTATGCAGTGAAGCCACAAGTGAGTTATGTGTCCTCAAAGAGTCCCATGAAGACCGTTACAAGCCCCTGGCCACATATTTTTGATTCCCTATGTATTGTGCAGAAAGAGTATTTTAGATAAATTTATTGAGTGTCTTACAGCTTTTATTGGTATTGTTTTTCATTTTTTTTCAACTTCTGAGCCAAGCTCCTGCAGTATCATAAGGTTGAATGTTTATGCCTCAGGGGAAGAGGAAAATTATAACTAAAAAAGTATTGAAACCATTAGGAATGGTCATTAGGAATAACTTTTCTGTGGAGTATATTATTGGATGATCTTTAAGTCATATATTACATGGGGATAAGAGGAACTGTAGTCCACTGGATAATGATAATTACCAAGTTTTGGGTGGTACGCTGTTGGTTTTAACCCTCCACAGGTCACCAGGAAGCCAAATTTGCGTCTCTTGTCTGTTTTGAGTTACAGGCAATACATCTGGGGAAAGAACTTTTACTGCTTCCACCTATTTTTTATTTTGGTTTCTTCCATCATTTGTTTTATTTCCTCTTTTTTCCTTTCCTCGTGCTTTCTGCTGCCTATTCCTCCCTGGATATTGAGTGTTTTAGCTTGTACAAGGGTCATAATTAACAGGTGAATGTTGTCTGAATAGAAGGAAGGGAAACACATTACATGATTTTTCCCTGTAATTAATTAATTGCCTGCTGGATTTCTTTCAAGACATGTAACTTGTGTTTGCAGAAGGGGGGTTAGTGAATAGTGAGCAGGCAAGAGGATTAAAAAGCATGTGAAATACATGTGTCACTGCTCTGCAGAATATTGTATATGCTTGTTCAGGGTACTTCCTCTATCTCTGCATTACCCTGTTTAGATAGGGGTGTGTCTGTTAATATATTTCAATCACACCTCTCTGACAAAGAGAGATCTATCACCAGAGGTTTAACTATTGTATTGTATATAAAAGGAATGGAAAAACAGTAAAGAAGCTTTCCTTATATTGCTTCTATCAGTATTGCAATCCTCATTTCCCAACCTTTTCATATAACATTTGATATATAACAAACTATACATGAAAACTCTAATAGAGGTGGAACTATTGTAACACTGTCAGAATGTACAGCCACCTCATGTACTTTTCCTGGAGTAAAATGTAGGCTGAATGTTCTGTGAAAACGTCTAGTGGTTAATGTAATGCTGGCATAGTAATCAGTATTACTAAAGCTTCAAATAATGGAATAGTAACAGTTTCATAGGTGCTAAACTGCTGCAAGGAGAAAGGGTGTCTGAACACCCTTCGCTGAGCTGGCAAACTTCAGGCATTCAGACCCATTTGGTATCTGTGGAGTTAACTAAGTTAAACTTACTCCCAGTTAACCTCTTCCACCAGGAATGCAAGTTGTGTTTACCTATATAAGGAAACCTGTTAGACTTAAATGAGCTCAGCCGGGTTGAGGGCTGCCTGCGAGAGGAACGAGAGGAGAGATCCCACACCCCAGCAAGCGGGCGGGGAGAGCGGGGCTGGACAGAGCGCAGCGCAGAGCCGATCTGAGCCCGCCCGGGAAGGGCTCTGTGTGTGAGCCCCCATCCCTTCTTCAGCTTCAGGAAAAAAGACAGACGGGGAAAAATGGAGAAGCAGGTATGTCAGGCTGTTCCCCGCAGCTGGAGGGTGTCAGTGGTAGAGCGCGGAGAGGCGCGGGGTGAGACGACTTGTTGGAACTGCTGCTCCCTCCTAAAAATGGCTTGCTTGTTTTATAAGGGCTGCAAAGCAACAGCGTGCTTCTTGTGTACAGCAGCATCTGTGTGAACAACTGCCTTAACTTCTCTGACATTCCATGTACTTCTAATTGGGATGCACCTTCGTTTTACTGGAGAGATTCTCAAACTTTCTTATCTCTGATGGAACACAGATGTGAGCTGAGACTGGAAATAAGGCTGAGATGCTTTGGTTAGCTGGCTGAAGCTCTGTGAATGCACAGTGTTATGATCCTAGCGTGTCTGGAAAAAGAAGTTCTTGACTTTACTTTTTATTATCTTAAAATGTACATCTTGTGAAAGGTGTGTCCGTTTAGCATTCCCAGGTTTTTTGTGTACTTTATTTTGATGTGTACGAATGCAGCTGGGCAGCATAGCTGGAATGTGTTTGCTGGAATACAAGAAGTTCCTGCAGCAATAAGGGTTTCTCAGCGAGTGAAAAAAGTAAGCTGCAAGTACTGTTCTGGGAAATGTAAGCAAAACTTGTTCTTCTACAGTTGCCCCAGTTCAAAACAAGGATGTGTGTTTCTTAAGATGTATTTGCATATTCTGATAGCCTTTACAACAGGCTCACAGAGACAGAAAGAGATTGTTCCTTGGAGAAAATTAAGTTGAAAACTTCCTTTAAACAGCTTTCTAGTTGGAAGAGCACTGCTGTGCAGCTCTTCAGGAGAGCTGCTGCTAAGTATCAGCATGTTAATTGTGGAAGTTCATGCAAGTTTTATGCAGTTATGGCATAAGAGATGGGAATGGAAAAATGCTTTCAGGTGATTTCTCTAAGTACCTCCTAAGAAAAAAACCAAAGTGCAGACAGCTAGTCAGAAACAGGTGGAGTTCATTTGCAAAATTATTTTGCTTTTCTCAGCAACTGAGACATGTGATTGCTTTTCACTTATTTTCATGGTTACTTATATTTATATCTGTACATGGATGTGAATGCAGTAGTTATGGGAGATGTAGCTACATCTTTCCTAGGAGTTAAAGTCAGAAAGTAAAATAAATTCCGATGCCCACAGATTTAGAAGCTAAACCAAAGAAGGTTATTATTTAAATCCCTCTTCCTTCTGAATATTCCTGATTTTTATGAATTAATGTCTACTTGAAATTAGTAATATGGTATTATCTGTTTAAAATTCATTCAGAATAAGGAACTGTCAGAATTAAAATTCACTTGTGTTGATACAGATTCTCATTCATTTATGTGCAAGACTTTTCAAAACTCCTGTCTTTGTATGTTTAGAGAATTACTAATGAGAATGTCACAGAATAGCCATATTAGCTTCATTAAAGAATTTCATATGTGCATCAGTGTTGCAAAGTAGGTAGCCAGTTCCTAAAAACTGTTTCAGTGCTGAAGATTCCTTCTCATGAAGCATCTTAGGTCTTGGTAGAAGTCACCACAGCAAAGAATGCAGGGCTAGTGAACCAGGACCATAAATTTCACTTATCTTGCTGCTTCTCATCTGGGTGGTTTTGTGAATAACCTTTATTATTGTGAACTGAGTGTGAACACAGAGGAAAAAGACTTTTAGCAGGGGTGCTAGTAATCAAAGCATGAATTTAAAGGGCAGGAGAAGACTCCAGGGAAACATGCTTTTAAATCACCTTTCTCAACTCTCTCCAGTAAACTCCACTGCCCTCATCAACTTAGTGTATCTATGCTACAGTCATTCATGGTCTTTTGATTTCCCAATGCAAAGCAAGATAGATCATTCAAAGCCATACAGTATATTCTGGGTTAAGAAGAGCTTACCCTGCTCTAGGATCTGAGCAGCTATCTGTGTGGCCATGCTAGTGCAGGGCTGGTCCTGGCTGCAGCCTGACCCTAGGCGAGTTTGTGGTTGTGACTCTTGCAGGAAGACAAGGATTGTTGTGGGGTCGCATTCCTTGGGCCTGCAGCATCATGGTGGGACCTGCCTAAAACCAATGTCTTCTCTGATTTTTTTTTTTTTTTATTATTATTATTTTTTACCTTGGTGCTGCATCTGTGGTAGTGCTTGAATTTCCATTGGCCTGAATACACAAAAAAGCAAATTCTTTTCAGACCAGGGTATATGGCTGGACAATATATTCCAGGGAAACAGATCCTTATTTACAGTGAGAAATGAATTGCAAAGTAGATGAAGCAATTTAAAGTGTGGGGTTGACCTTGTCTATTATCTCAAAGCACAAGAAAATCCAGTAGCTATGGCTGGGTTATACAATTACCTTTCTCCTGCCTTTTTCCCTAGACACTGGTCTCCCATCCATGTTAATAGATGACATGTTTCATTCACTGATTAAAGAAAAAGGAATAATAATTCTGACCCTGTTTAAAGATTAATTTTTCTTTCATTCAAGGATTTCTTTATATCAGTTACAATGACAGAGGTGTGTTCAAGGTGCAGAAATTATATTGTGTTGGATTGTATTTTGGAGATGAATGTGCCAAACTCAGGCAAAGGCTCTGAGCGCAGCAGGTCTGTACATACAGCCATGGTACCACCATTGGCTGTGTAACTGATACAAGTGAAACAGAAGTACTTGAATCTGACAGTCTTGATTACTTGAAAAGAAACTATCTTTTTCCTCCTTGTTATATTACTGATGGGTTAATTCATAAGAACTATTGCTCATTTGTCACTTTTAAATCGGAGAACACTTGACACACTTTGTGTATAGTATCATTTATTTTTCTTTGTTTAGGAATGAAAGAACATACTAATTGTCTTCAGTGTTTTTCACATTTAGTGATCTGCTCATCCTATGAAGTAGTATGGGTTTGGGGTTTGTATTTTTTGGTTGTGGGTTTTTTTTTTTTTTGTTTGTTTATTTTACTTTTTTGTGTGTGTGTGTTTCCTTGACTTACAACCATGACCTCATACTTTCATTTTCTGGTTTGTGTATAATTTAAAGCTGAGTGCTCTTACATATTTGTGAGAGGCAGTTGGGCACATCATGTTGTTTTTTTTTTTTTTTCTGCTATCTTTTCATTTATCCAACAGAAAAAGGACTAGGCTTTCAAAGGTGTAACTGGAGAGCTTGAAATAATAAAAGAGCATGCTGTACCAGTTGCGTGCTCCCTTTAGGGTTTTGTTAAAGGCTTTACCATTCTATTATGCTATCATTTTGTAGTGTAAGCATTTTATATGGCATGTGTGATTTCATTGCCCTTAAGTGACCTTGGTAAATTCCTTATTTCCCCTGAAGCACATGCCTAATTGAAAATTGCCATCTGCAGTTGCAGAGCTCTAAGCAAGAATTCTAAGAATAACACAAGAGGGAGATGGGTGTCCAGAGAATGGGGGCAATAGCCCCCATTCTTCTGTAGCGTTCACTCTATTGCATGAGGTTATATCTTTGCTTTGAGGATGAATGATGAGTAGTAGGAAGGACATCCTAATCTGTCTAATGAGTTCATCTGCCTAATGCTACTATCCTGAGATTGTGAGATCTGCAAAGTGTGTGTTGCTTAATTATTTCTTTATTCTTTTTATATTTTTTAACTTGTGTGTCACTCTTCTTCCACCCTTGGGTAAATGTCTAGAGTTCAAAGTTATTTTTTTAACATTCCAAATCCGAGTTGTGCTTTTAAGTCCTGCTGCTGTCTTTATACCACAGCACTTGGCTCTGCTACGCCACTGGGTTTGAGGATATAGTTATTGCAGTCTGCAATGGTGTCCTAAAAATGAGACATTGTGTTACCTGCTAGAAGCCATTGGTGTAGCACTGCATTACAGCTCTTGTGAGCGTGTGTGCTTCAGAGTCATGCAAATGAAGGAGGCAAAAAGCTGGACAATGTAAAGCTGAGAAATGGCTGAAGAAGGCACTTTCTCTGATGGGAGGACCCTAAACTGTGCCCTGGATTAGAAAAAGAAGTCTGTGACATCTGTATATTTATTCACCAGTGTGTAATGTAATTATTTAGGACTGGAGCAATGCAAGTATTTTAATTAAAAAGGGTTGAGAAATGTAAAGCATGAAAAGCCTGTGATGAAGATGTGAAATTTTCTATCATGCCTTCTTGTATGTTTATTCAGTCTGAAAAGTTCAGAAAACTACTAAGCTGAAAATTAACCCCTCCAAATTCTCTGGTCCTGTGTTATCTTCTAAGTAGTCTTATTTATGAAAGCTTATACTTTGAATTTGTTTATGTGTTAATTTCAAGTTATATTTCAAAATTATTTATCAGAGTTAGACTTTTGGAATACACACTACTTTGAGATCCATACAGGAGGTATTGAAAATATGCAACATGTGTTAAGATCTGAGTTTAGTAGCTGCTTAGAGTATATTTCCCTGCTGTTTTGGTGTGTGTTTTTTTTATTAAAATATCAATATTAGATCTATTTTTGATGGTACAGCAAGTAAGGGAATGCATAAACACTTACTGGCAGAATGTGTGATTCCATGCTTTAATTTTTTCATGTTAAATGCATTATGTTCAGCAAGATGTTTCAGAACATCCTTGAGGCTGAAAGTCTGTACATAAGCAGATGCTTATTTCCCAATGTATATATATCTGGTATTGAAATGTTCCATTTCATACGTATCTAAATTGTTGACTTTTTTTTTTTCTTAGAAAAAAGTTACTGTTCTCATATGATTGTGTGCATAGAGGCTTAGAACAACTGATATTTGCATTTAGATAAATCATTTGCATTATCAGGATTTCCCTTGAACAAATAAACATCTTCCTTTTACAGGATTTTTATGGTTTTACTCGGTGGTTTTGATATTGGTCCTTTAGATGTCAGATTTAGGGAGATGGCATAAAAAAGGAAGTTGTTTTTGTTAGATATAATTATGCCATCTTCAGCTTCATTTAGAGTTCGATGCCATTTACGTTCAGTGGTATGAACAAAATGCCATTTTTGCCACCTCATGCATAGTTCCAGTCATTACAACAGGCTGAGAGCACTCTTATTGGTAATGCACTTGGTTACAGAGTGCTTGGGGTATCATCTTGAAAGCATCACAACTTGTCTGCTGTATTCCTCCAGTGATGCCTGTGCTCTGGCTGCTGAGTTTCTAACACTTTAGTCTGTAGCTGCCTAGCCTGGAAAATTCCATATGAAACATCAGATCAGGCCTCATCTCCTGATGTTTGGTTTTGTTGTTTTTTTGTTTTTTTTTTTTTTTGGTTGGTTGGGGTTTGTTTTTTTTTTGTTTTGTTTTGGTTTTTTTTTCTTTCGTTTGGGTTTTTTGTTTGTTTGTTTTGTTGTTTTTTTTTTTGGGGGGGGGCACATTTAATTTCACTAGGTGGGAAATAACAGTAGCTTC
>JAVHNF010018999.1:18938-29733 GCA_034783455.1 Micropsitta finschii | reverse complement strand
CTACCCTTCTCACCTACTCAACTAATTCACACACATGTGTGAAACTCCCCTAATCTCTATTAAGTCTATGCATAATTTGAACAAGATATCTTTGGCCATTGCTCTGCTTAACACTTTAGTTTTTCTTCAGGAAGCTGTAAATCAAGATCTTAAATTAAATGCAGATACTTCCCTCAGCACCTTCTGTGACAAACTTGTGCTTATGGAAAAGTGACTGCTCATCCCCAGATGCATTTGCCACCATATCTACCATGGGGTCTTTCAGCTCCTTGCTTGAAACTTAAGTTTGGCTTTGCCTAGGACTTCTAGGACTGCATAATACAAATCTATGAGAGGAAAGAGCAGCAGGCCTGCAATGGAGCAAAGCAATAAGATATTTTAAACTAAATCAGTGTCATCTAAATACACATGTGAGGAACAGTCCAGCCATGAAAGCAAGGTAACACAGATCTCTGTCTATCATCCAGTGCTCATGGAAAAACACCTTTTAAACACAAGAATTCCCACAGTTGAACAATAGTTAGCTACAACCCAGGAAAACCTTTGCATAACCAATGTTGACCTCACAGATGAATTGGTACAGGCTCAGCTCTTCTTCCTTTTTGCCCACCTTGCTGCACAAGATGCTCCATAAGCCTGAGGAGGCCTCCATAACCCTCAATCAAGAAATGAAAGAAGCTTTTAAGTGTATTTGAAACCAATCCTACCTTCAGTCCCTCTGGAGAGAGAAACAGAAAAAGGTAGCACACTTACTTCCTTGAGGCCTGCCAGCACCTCTGGGTAAATGTTAAACTCCTAAAACTTTGATATCCGTGAACATTTCAGCATAGAGACAAGGAGGAAGAAAGCTTCAGTGTCTCTCACTACCCCAGTTTTTCCCCAGTGCCATCAGAAGATAGCCTAAGTTTCTTCAAAAGAAACCAGGTCATTGGGTTTTTATAAGTGGAGAAACAAGGAGGTGTCAGCAGGGGGAGAGCCTTAAAGCTGAATTTGGAGGGGGCTTAACTCCCTTTCCTTTCTCTGAGCAGCAGGAATGACACAGCTGCTGAGGACAGACCTCAGGAGGGGAAAGCTGCCTCTCCAGCTTGGGAAACAGAACAATTTCTCAACAGACTTGGCTGGGGTCCTGAGGGGGTGGGAAGGGGAAGGCAGGAGAGTTTCAGCAAGTGAGAGCAAAGCCAATTGGTATTTATCTCAGCCTGAAGAAAGCTGGGAACATTTTAAACTAAACAGGCAGTTATGACTCAGCTTCTCCTACTAAGAATTTCCTGATAGCCACAAAGACATGTTTTTTATTTAAACCCAAAATGGCTCAGACGAGTGGAAAGCTTGTGTGCAGTGCTTTGAGGCACAGACCTTACTTTCTGTGCAACCCTTGCAGGTAGCATACAGATCACTCACGCTCCCTCTCCAGAGCGGTTTATATTTTCTCTGAGCCCAGTCAATATGAACACATGAACAAGAATGTCAAGCTGTCTTTAATGTGCCATTCCTTTTCTTCCAACTCTAAATGTTCCCAGAAAAAGCTTTTTGTTACAAGAGAAGTGATTCTTCTTAAGTGCTCCAGTAAATTGGAGGGAAAGCCTAGATCCCTGTGATTCAGTTCTTATAATGAATGTGCTGAACTCATGTTGCCAATCATTTTTTAACTGTTTGCAAACAAATCGAAATTACTTGAGTTTATGCCTAAGTATTCACTATTAACAGGTAAAAAAAGGACTCACTGATCTTTGTAAATATGTGAACTTCACACCTGAACTGTATTGAGCGACCTGCATATGGAATCAGAAACCTCCATATCAGAGCAGAAACGATCTCTGAAGTCTCTGGCCAACTGGCAGAAAGTCTATGCATTATGTTTCTGCTCTTATATGGATGAGGTAGGGATCAGTTCGTGTTGTACATTTTTTTAAAATAGAGATATTGGATGATTTTAACAAAATATTCACAGGAATACTTCAGAGATTAAAACAAATGTTCCTGCCTTTAAACTCAATTACAATAGAAAAACTTGTTGAAATGCTTACAAATGTTGTATGTGAAAGATTTCCAGTCTTAGAATGGAAATAAATAAATAAATAAAAGGAATTACCCAGGAATATCGTTTCAAAATGAGAAACAAACTTCTACTAACAAACATTGCAGCTTGTATTTCAGTTCCTGGAACATTGCTATTCACAAACTTTTTGTCCTGAATATTTTAAAAAGGAGAATTTAGAACTGATCCCTGATTTATTTAGTGTCTTCCCCATTTTCATTACCCACAAAATTCTTGTAGCATTACCTGTTTCTGTGATTGGATCAAAGATACAAGCCACTAACTAAAACTAGACTGCAGATATTTTTCATGCTGTTTGTGCATTACCTGTGAAGACAGATCCCCTGCCTTAAGATGCTTATTCTAGGCTTTGAAATCTGCTTGGTAGATACTTAAAATAATTAGAAAATATAGCAAACAAATTACATTCATACGAATGGTGCTCAGGCTGAAGATATAGAATTAGATGCAGATGCCTATTTATACACATACAGGAATATACGTATGGATTTTGCATCTAAAGGGAAGACTTCAAGGAGAAATGCCAGTGCTGGTTTTTTTGAAGCATGCATTTGCATGTACGATATCTTTTTCCTATTCTTTGCGCAAGTGAAAAAATACATTTTGATTTAACCTGGAATGTAGTTTCCCTACAAAAGTACCCTTCCTGCTTTATTAAGATTTTGAAATTGGACAAGTTTAAATGGAAATGTGAACTTCTCAGCTAATTAAACTTCTTCTATCTCTGACACCATCATTAAATGTCTACAACCCTTCTCCTCATTGTTTACATTTGTCTGCAGACATCAGATTACAATTTGCTTCTCTTCAAGTAAATGGGATTTGTGCTGTTTATGACAACAAAGTAAAAACCATTTGGCCTCCAGGGGTAAATAAAAATGCGGAAGCGGAACCTATAAATTGCTGCATGACTTCAGCTCTCACTGAAATAATAGTGAATAATCTGAAACCATTCTGTTCCTAGTGAAGCATCTTTAGAAGTTTTTCTCAGCACAGAAATACACCATCTTGCTTTATGTGGACAGACAGACCAACAGCTGCTTTACCAAAAAGTTTCTAACAGCAGAGCTGCATGTGGCATATGCTCACTTTGTGCAGTCATCTTGGAAACTTCAGCCCTGCAGTTAAACTGAGCGGGGGAAAAAAGGAGAGGAAATACTCTTTTAGTGGTGTAAAGGTCCCGGAATTCCCTTGAAAAATGCTTAAAACAGCTACCTGACATGGTGTTAGTTGCTAGGAAATCAGACAACAAACAGAAAGCTCAGGAAACATGTATGTGGTGACTTTGCTTTCCTCTGGATAAAACTCTAAGTAGTCACTGAAGATTGTGCAAGGGATGATTTATAGATCTTTCCATATTACTTACTGCCTGTCTGGTTAGCAGATGGTGTTCATCAGCCAAAGAAGAATCCCTATTCTCATAAATAATTATATCTGAATAGAGAAGCAGTAATCTGTGGAAACCTCTATTATTTGCAAGGTTTTAAGATTTATACAGGGCTATGTTTTAGCCACACGCTAGAAAAATCCCCTCCATAAAGTTTAAAGTGAAGTGGCACTGCTCCTGTAAAGTCAGAGTTAGGGAAATAAAAGGATTCAGAGTTCCATTTGTTGTGCTCATAGTAAAATATTTCAGTAAATGTTAACTGACTCTAGCTGCAAAGAGCATGTAGTATGAATTTTTGCCTGTACTACACTGATACCTGCATGAAGTATAACTTTGATTCAGTTCTAAAGCTTTTTGCTCTCTTGAGTAGGTTTAGTTCATAGAATGCTACCCAGTGGAGCAGCTGGGATTATTTCTGTGGTGAGGGTTTATGCAAGAGAGTAAAAATTCAAGTGTGAATTTGTTTGGTTTTTTCTTCCTTCTGATTTGTTAATCACTTCTGTAGCTTTGGTTATTGTTTTATCAGCTTCCTGAACCCTGGTATTTTCTTCAGCATGTTCCAATCTGAATTCAGTAGGATTGATAACAAGTAAAGATAGATTACTGGGGCCCAGAGACATAAAGGCAAGTTGAGGCATTTAAACAGGAGCCGAATCCTCCAAGACAGAAAGTAAATGACCGTAGTTCCCATATCAGCTGCCAGTGTTCCGTGTTAAAAGAAAGCATAAACCCAAAACATTTTCTATCACTGATTGAACCATTTAGCAACAAGCATTTTAAGTACATTTTGGCCTCTATACTTGTATATTATTTTGGAGAGGTGGGAAAAGTTCCAGCTTGTGGAAGAAACAGAAATGAATTAATTCTTATCTCTCACAGAGAACATGTCTGTTTTTAATAGCCAGACTGCAATACAAAAAGATAGCTCTGTACAGGGTAAACATCCACAACTCAGAACAGATGCTGATTCAGAAGATCAGACCCTGTGCTTCCTTAGACTTAATGTGTCAGAAAGGCACTGAAAAGGAATAGTCACTTCAAAAACCGAACAAATGGCAATTTCTCAAAGGCTGAACAAAAATTCAACAACGCAGCTATGATTCAGGCTTAGAAAATCTGGGACTCAGCCCCCTCATTGACCTGCAAGGCAATATTCTCTCCAGCAATCCTAACGGATGCCTGGCAAATGTCTGCTGTGAATGACTTCTGCATCCTAATCTAATCTTTGTTTCTGTTGTGCTTCTCTGCAGAACTAAGAAACTATTTCACACTTCACCTGGCATACATACTGAAAACCCCAGTCTTTAGTGATTGTATGCCTTTTAACAATTTTCATCTTCTGAAATTACAGACCCCGATTAATGTAAACTTCTCATGAATCAAGTGGCTTTCTCCATACCCTGTCCATTGAACATTTCCTAAGGAAATCCAGCAGGAAGAACATTATGGTGAAGGAAACGAACAGTACAATACTCTGGGGCTATGTAATTCTTTCTCAATAGTGTGCTTTGCTACTTCTTTAGAGGGGGAATTAGTATGTAACCAAATAGCATAGTGGGCACAAATTCTGACTATGCTGAGAAGAGCCAATTAAATTTATAAGCTCTGCTGATAATCAAGCAGCCAAATGAGTGAGCTTCCAGTGACACGCAGATGTATATATAAAGCAGTCAGCTCCCACACACGCATTGCTTAATAAGGTAAGTGACAGGTCTAGGAAATATGTGCCTTCTCAGATAGTGGCAGTTGTCACTGGTGTAATTTTGCACTGAGAGACCTTTGTCCTTTTGGCCTCCTGATTTTTTTATTTATTTTTTTTAAGGAAAGAATTCACTTGGTGTGCCGCCTTCTTGTTACCGAGAGTTTGGTCTTTCTCAAAGGGCCAATATATGCCCCAAAATCTATTTGCCTATATTAAGTTTCTTAATAAACAGCAGAAGCGTGATGGGCACCTTGCAGATTCAAGCTTTCCTTTGGTGAATAATCCTACTGAGGCCTTGGCTGCAGAAGAAAACATCAGTGATTTAGCCAAAACCACAGCCTCATCAATGAAAGTCCTTTACCTCAGATGAACAGTGTTATTTCAGAACCATGTTTAAGCTGAATCCTATACACTACAGCTTTCCATCCAATTTAAATTATATAGGACACTTTTAAGCATAAATAACAGCATTTTCCTAAAATCAGTTACTAATTCTATTTTGGGGAAAGCCTAACGACTGGATTTCTTTCAGCAGCTCAGCAACCAAAAAATAGTGGCTCAGCAACTGGAAAGATCAGATGCAAGTATTTCAAATCAAAACACTTCAGATTTGTGTCACGTGTAGCAGGAAGGGCTCCTCACATCAGTTATCAATGAAGTAAGCTTTTGGCTTTTTTTAACCAGCCTGTAACTGCAAGCAGAGCTGCCAGAAAGAGTGTCTGAAGTTAACGCAGTATCAGGAACATAGTGGCAAATATAAGTGCTGCTCTCTTTTATCACGAAAGCATGTGAATGTCCTTGATATATATCTCAGAGATGCTTCACCACTGCCAGCACATGGGCAGCCTAAAAAAGAGCTCACAGCAGCTTGAACTCTAGAGCACACATTTGTCACTTGAGCAGAAGTAAGAGCTGTTCTCTCAGCAATATTTATAGCCTTGCTATTTTCTTGTCAGGTGAGATGTTACCAGATCCAGATTTAGAGTCTCTTAGGGATTTGCCTAAGAAACACCCAACTCAAAGGCTGTATCTCCTGGTGAGATCCCCTGGACAAGGAGACTTTCTCCAATGAGGTGGGTTTTTTTGTGCATTTGAAAGATTTTCAGAAGGGAGAGACAAATATAGCAGCCTTATCACAGGAAAATATCTAGTTTTATCCAGGGTAGGGCAATGCTATATACCCAGACAATGCAGCCATCAAGGGCAAGAGGAATACCTACCTGCACATTACATAGACTGACAAAAAAGGGAGATGCCTGCAATGAACAAAAAGACAACAACTGTAGTCAGCTCTGGAAGAATTTGCACTTATATTACAGGCTGTAGAGTCACAGCTGTGCTGTTCAGAGCCAGCAATGACATTCCCTAGGAGCCAGGCCTATCTGAACCCACAGATATTGTTCTGCTGCTTAGACATAGCCCTGCATTAGCAGCCTGAGCCTTGTGCAGGGTCAGGCCACAGTTTAACGTCCAGGACTTAGCAGAGGGGCAGTGCTGTCAGACAGAGAAGTGAATGTGTCAGTGCAGAAAAAGAGTACAGGGGGGTGGGAGAGGGCTGGAGAGTCCGGGAAATGTTTAGAGGGGGACGTGGAGAGAAAGCACAAGAGTGCTTACCACGCAGGCAGGTTCTGGAAAGCTTTGGGAGCTTTAGAAAAGCGAGTCAGCCCAGCACCATGGCTACTGTATGGAGCTGATGTCATCTGGCTGTGCACAAAAGCCTCCACTTTTTCTTCTTTTGTGCAGTCCCAGAATGACATCACCTCGAAGCACAAGAATGTACCTTTGTGCTGCAGCACTTCCCCTGCTGGCTCCTGCCACACATCTCACTCCTCCCTCGTATGTCCCTCCTTTGCCCAGAAATGCTCCTTGACCTCCACTGAATGCAAAACACCCCCGTCTAGCCAACGAGAGCCCTTTGGGAGCCCACAAATGCCAGCAGTCTGTGGTAGCATGGAGGAGCTCCTATTCAAACAACATACAGCATGCCATACACCTCAGCAACCCACAGTGGGGCCTCTGCAGATGATTTCATCTGCTTTACAATGCTGCCAGAGCTGAATGGTGTGAACTGATTAGGCAGACAGGGCAACTGTGGCGGTTTAATTATTTTCAAGGTTGGATCCTATTTGATGGGATGTACAATGGCACACGATCTAATCTTGTTACAGCCCAATATTGCTGTTAAATAAGCAGAGTGAAAAAGTTGCATTCGTAGCCTCACTTATGTAGAAACTGAAAACATAGTTTGCAATTGTACAGTCATTAGCAGATTTGTTTATAATTAGCATGCATGCCTGCCTATTTAATAAGGCCCACGCTGGTCTTCGTGACATGCAAGAACAAGAGAAGAACACCCAAAGCCCTGGCCAATGTTATTTAATGCAGAGCAGAGGGGTGAGGGACAGTTGGAAGTGAATGCATTACCCAAGAAAACAAGCACCACTAAATAAAACTCAAGAGAAGCCTGCACAGAAAACACAAGTCTATAGGAACGGGGCAAACTGAGGGCTCAGTGTTTCCCATTAGAAAGCCCACATCACCCACGGTTCCCCTGTAATAGCACATATCTCCTGTTCAGCACAGAAGTTCTGCAGATGCCACTCATCCCTGTGCCTACTCCTGCAGATGAAAGTATATTTCACTTATAGCTTTCAGTCCCTGATGAGGTGATGTCGAAGGTGTGCATGTGCAGAAACATCCACTAGGAAAATATGTCAGGAATTATGAGGAAATGCAATGTTTTTAGAGCTGTAATGGGTTATTTCTACTTAGATGGCACAGGGTGGCATAAGCTGTGACTCCATTACACAAACAGGGAAGAAGGAAACGCATCTTCCCAGAGGAAACCTGGCTAACTTACCATTAACATTCCACATCATTTGGAACCCACTTCTAGCATTCAGTCCATCCGAATAAAACTCCACATGAAGGCTGGTCCCTGTAGTGCTCCCTGCCAGAGGAAGAGATTGTCCACAAAAGGTGCCTATCAGGTTGGATTGTAGATCAGGCCCATCATAGAGCTGAAATGAAGCAAAAAATATCTGAATAAGTAAAGAGCAGCTTCCAGTTCTTAATGTCTTGTACAGGATGTCAAAGAAAAAGCAGTGAGACTTCTCACACTGGCCACCTTTGCACAGCAATATGAACTCTGGGGAGCATGGAGAGATTTGTAGGAAATGATGAGCAAATATAATTGCAATATGTCTTTAAACCTGGCTGCACACTGTGTCCAGTAGGAAGGTTTTGCTGTTTCTGTTTTGGTGTGTATTGGGTGTTGTTGGGGAAGAAGATAAAGGGCAAATGGCAATGAACTGAAATAGAAAGTAAAAGAGGATGTCACCAGCCTGATTTGACTATGCACTGAGCCTGATAGTGCCTCCAAACCCCTTGGTGACAGCTCTGTTTACATCTCCATTTCTTTAAGACTGCACTCAGATGATTTCAGGACTGACTGAGCTTGTGATAGAGAAAACCAAGCAGTCAGCATCACCAGGGTCTCCCAGAGTAGTGGCAAACTGAAACCCAAAACCAAAGTAAAGCCTCAAAAACCACAAGGCAAACTTCACATGTGTTTATTTATTATTTCATGATCTTATCCTGCTTTGGACTGAGCCCTGCTTTCTGAACTTTTGTACTTAGAAACACTTTGATCACCTAATCATATTCTATGTGATGGTATTTTGACAGACTGTGTGTTGGCAGCCTGAAAATCTTTCTGTTCCCCAAATACAGGCAAGAAATCCCCTGTCCCACTCTTAAAACACTGATCTAAAAAGCCCCAATAAAACAACAAGAACCCCCCAAAAAATGCTAAGGAAATATTCCCAAATATTGACTAAGTATGTTCCTAGTATATGACTTCTAAAGCCAGTAATATACTCACATTTAAATTAAAACGCTTAATACATGTTTTGATGGGGTGATAGTGAATGCTTAGAGCTTTTTTAGCCTCTTTACCTTAGTTGTCTCAAAACTGGTTTAAAGGGTTTTTCAAATTCTAATTTTGTGACTTTGCTCAAATCCAGTAAATCACACTGAATTCACATCAATATTCCTCACCAAATATCCCACTGCTCAGTGTCATTTTCCAGGGGTGTGGAGTACAATTATTGCAAAGCTGGTAAAAATGAGATGTTTTAGCTAAATCGCCTTTGAATTATAATACCAGATTGCTAGCTGTTTGTAAAGGTAGAAGTTCTTTATTACATCGACTTCCGTTACTACAGTTCTTAAAATTTAGTGAACAGCAACCCTTGTGTTTTCTTTATCACTTTGCCACAGTTCATCCAACCTTCTGTTTCACAGATCACATCTTCCTAACACAAATTACAGGCTCAAACGCTATGTCTGAACATTCTCATTGTGATTTTTTGGCATGCTTCCTTTCAGAATTTCAACAACTTTTCTTGTTCTGAAGCCATCACCGTAAAGTTTTCTCCATGCAAAGAATCAAACCCACAATCTCTAGAGAAACAGCTAAGGTTTATTTGTCTTTGCTCTCCATTCAAAACTCTTCTCTGAATATCTCTGGTTCCACTACTTGGTTCTCTTACACCCAACACCCACAGTATGGAAGTGTGATTTTACAATAAATAATGATTAACCATGCTAGCTACTAATTTTCACACGTTTTCTAGCAGATCTGCATATGGAATCAGTAATTAAACTCTCATCTATTCTGTTCAAGATCCTGGTCTTGCAGAACCTTCAGAAATCATCTTGTTGATTTAAGACATAGTTGGGGGCAAGAAATCTACACAAATGGTTTCAAATCCTCAAGCAGACAGTCTAGTTTGAAGGCCTTTTTTTGAATGAAAAATGAACTGAATGTAGTTCAGCCAGAAGTTAGAGGCAAATTGCAAAATATTTCAAGGTCTATTTTATGGCTGCTGACCATGAATCTTCAAGGTTTTCAATCCTCTAATACAACCAAAGGCTCAGAGCACGAGAAGTGTATTGGAACTTGAGAACTATCACTCCTTTTGGTATGATTTCTCTAGGGGAAACTGGAAAAGCTTGAAAGTTTCTGATTACAGACACATTGCTGAGTTCGTGCAAAGCTCTGATCAGATGTATCTGATAACAGATATGAAACTGTCATAAAGAACAGATGTTAAGAAGTTGAACATCCACCTGTATTCCTTCCAAATGTAACGCTTGAAGGATCACCTGACAGACAGATGAGCTGATCCATGCCCAACATTACAGTTATGACCTTCCTCCAAGCCAGGCTGAGAGCTTTACACATTCTTTTATGGCTTAAGCTCAGCAAAATTAAATCAAGTCAGATCCAATTAGATTTTTTAATAGTATTTCCTTTGACAGCTTTGTGGTATATACTACTCATATTTCTGTGGCTTCAAGCCATGGAAACCTTACACCAGAAAAATATGAATGGTGAAGAATGAATCAATGTGGAGACCATGAATCTGCACTCTGAATAGAAGTAAAAACTGTGTTAAGACTCATATTCAACGATCAGCCATTAGCTTTAGTGATGACAAATTAAAAACCATTCTAAAGAGCTATGGACTAATTCATACCCAGAAACTTTCAAATCCAAACAAACAGAAGCCCCAGCCTTCATGAGTCTCCTGCAACTTCGATTCATCAAGGGAATGTTATATTTATCTAAGACTGCAAATGT
>JAVHNF010018999.1:0-18729 GCA_034783455.1 Micropsitta finschii | reverse complement strand
GTTTGTTGCTGCAGTCGCTGCTCCCTGGGGAAGTTCCAAAGGGTTCATCCTCTCTGAGGCTTACACACGTTTTGCTCTCACACAAATTCGGGCAAGTGAAACCAAAGCTGAACGCAGATCTCACAAGACACAGTTTCTCTTCTGATCTCTGAGATAATGTTTCTCATCTAAGTGCCTGCTTTGTCATCTCTGCTATCCTAAACTGCTGCAAATCAAGGGAAGATTCTTCCCCAGGCTATATGAGGCAAGGTACCCCCTTGGACTCTGCAAGACAATTGAATTTTGGAACAATTTATTAGCCATTCCAGTCCCATAAAGCTTTAGAAACTGAGGACTGGGCTCCCTCCCGGCTCCTCATTGCGCTTGCTCCCATTCTGCGTAGATATTTGTTTCGTAATTTATTTATTTGTTCAGACCTTTTGGCCTCCATCAAAAATCCAAGGGCTTCGTAATCATCTTGGCAGAGAATGTAACAGACAAACCGTGCAAACAGCTGCATGATCAGATCCGTAGACTCCTCTCTAACTGAACTGATTACCCACCAGCATCCAGAGCTCTCCTTTTCATCAGGCTGCAGCCCAGCACTGGGCCCAGGTAGGGATGTGGTACATTCAGATGAATTATTAGGCACGGGCTCAATAACTGTTACAAGAAACTCCTTATCAGGCTGCCCAGGAGCAAGCATATAGGCTGATGCAGAAGGTCAGAAGGGGAGGTACTATCTCTCTAAGGGATGAATCAAGCTGTGGGACTGCCCTGCAGCAAAGCGGCAGCTGAAGAACATCTGCTGTACATTGGAGTGTGGCTGAAACAGCAGGGCTAGCCAAGGCTGCAGCAAGGGCTCTCCTTGGGCAGCAATCCCAGAGGAGACACCATGGTCACCAGGATTACATTTTGGCTCTTCTGACTCTTCAGCCTGGATATATCCCACTGACACCAGTAATGGTGCTCTGGAGGCCACAGCTTCTCACCTCTCTTCAGAGGAGAAAAGCAAAGCAGCATGACCTGTGCCATAGAGAAGCTCACTGCCAGAACTGGAGCAAGGGCTCGAGGACCGAGCATCTGGAAAATGGGGTTTCTGCTGTGTGGAAAGAAATCACTCTCAAACAAATGAAAGGAAAGAAACTTTGAATGTGTTCCATTTGGGCATATTTGAAACAGGGCCATTTTTCTAGCTGAGTACCTTGTCAAGCTTATTCTTTCTTGCAAAGTGAGAATGGCAGGAGCCTTCCAGGTAGTAGGACTCTTTGGTTTTTTTTTACATTTCTTAAGGCAAGGTTTTAATTTTCTCCTGGAGAACCTTATTTCAATAAAAATGCGTGGGTTTTCATCAGGAAAATCATTAGAGATGAAAAAAACACAGCCTAACCTGCTCTGGGAAGAAAGCTGCTTACATACATTAGATAGGCATAACACATACACTGGATCCAGAGATGATGGGGTCTTCAAAGACAAACTTTCAGTATAATATGAGAGGAACATCCATTCTATAAATACTGACATTTCTGATTGTATCGTACCTTAAACAGATCACTGTATAATTACATATAATTATATCAATAATTGTCTCAATTTGAGTCTTAAAACAAACTATTTGCAGTCTGAAAGCCTTTTGACAGGGACCAGCAGCAACAGGGATCAACCCAGCCCTGGGCTCTATTTGCAAGACTCAGGAAAGGACGTTGTGCCTGGATCATTCCAGCATAGTTGTGAGTGTCCCACCCATTGCTGGAGCCTCTAGGACATCCTCGGAGAGCGGTTCTGACACACACAAGTATCTCTTTCCTCTAATGGAAAGTGGGAAACCTGATATGGGATTGTTTTGATTGATCTAAGCACTAGGGGCAGTGATTAGCAGTATCTGAGCAGCTCTTCCTGAATGGGTCAGTTTTTGGAAAGGAAATTTTTATGTCATCGCAGCAAATATGTTACAAGAAAACAAAAATGAAGCAAAACCCAGACAATACAATCATCATCCGAATAACAGAATACACTCCAAAGTGAGATCACCGTTAATCGTTACCGCAAGAATTAACACAAATAAAAATAAACCATTTCTAAGCAACGCATTTCCTTCTAGAAGAACTAAAATGCAAGCTTAGAAACCTGCAGGTCTGTCAGCCAGAGGAAAAAAAACAACAAACAAACCGAAACTCCAGGATGTGGCACATTACACTAGCTTAGCACCACAGAGACATAGTCTTCATAGAAACAAAGGCAGCTTAAGGCTCTGACAGACTTACTCTCTGGAGCCTTGTTATGTCTGCACAAACAGGAGAATACAATGAGATTATGTTTGTGCTTCTGTGATGAGAAGTATTTATCAATTGCCACTAGTAAAAAGCCCTCCTTAAGAACCCAGTCTAAATAATGCTTAAATATGATTATTTAAATATGTTTATGCCCTAGTTGACCTTTGATAAAACTCCTTGCTCTGACCACTGTATGCAACTTTGTCTCCACACAATGACACACTTTCACTACGCAACCATTTTATTCTATAGTACAATGGGGTTTGATATCGTGCATCACTACACATAAGCGCACTAGTTAATCTCACTGGGATTTATCTAACATATGGAAATACATAAATGTCTAGTTTTCTAACAGTAAGAGTTGTATCTGAGTCTGTGTTTTGGCTCATAACCTGAGCCTGAAATACTCAGAGCTCTTTGAAAGTTTCAAGCAATGTTAAATTTCACACTGGACTGCAGTGATATTTTTTTAAATGAATTTTTCATCTCCTACATTACCATTCAATACCTGCTCAAAGAAAACAAGAATTTCTACCTACAGGGAAATCTGCTCATTGCTTCCTTTTAGGAAAGGTTTATTTCTGCAAACGATATGAAAATAATGATTTTCTTTCACAAGGCTCTGGGTTTGTTATAACAATGTAAGAAATGCAGGGGTGTATCTTTGCAGGGGTCAAATCTTAAGATTGTTTTTGACATAGGAGTAGGGAACAACTGCTGGTTAAGAAAGGAATGCCAAGGAGACATCCACCTTGTTTGTCAAACCCAAGACCTGCACTCAAAACCTTATTTGTTGAGCATGATATTTTTGATCCTGAAGCCTGTACAAGGAGAGCACCTCCACCTAACTGCCATGCTGCCTGGGTGGAGAAGGTCTCGGCCACCTGCAATGGGGCAGTCCTGAAGTCTCCTGCATGTGTGCCAGACAGAGCAGGCTGAGTCGAAAGCAAGGCAATCAGAGTGTGTCCAAAAATCCTGCTTCTCTGCTAACCACTTTGTGCTTTGACCTCAAATCACAGCTACATTGCCTGGGGCAAACCTAGGCTGTGCCCAGTCTTTCTGTTCCTGACCCTGTGGCTCTCCCTGCACTAGAGGCAGAGGTTTTGTGTCAAGGCCAGCATCCAAATTGTCCCTGAAGTGTCTCTCCTGCCTTTGCTGACCAAGAGGCTGCCTGAGGATCCACACCTTTGTGGCAATGAGAGCACACTTGCTTTGTCACAAGGCTGTGGCTATTTTGATAGAGTGCCTGCTTCTGTCAGAGCCTCAGAAACTCAGGTGATGCCACTCATGGTGAAGGAGGCAGGACTGCTTTTCAGCTTGGGACAATAATATTTCCAAACTTATTCTTCAGCAGAAGGCTGCTACTGCGGGAAAAGCTCCTTACAGAGAGAGGGAGCTGTGCCTATGGACACAGCAGTCAGGGCAATGGAGAAGGTGCTCATGGTCTGAAAAGGCCAGGGAGGTCTGAGCAGTTTGCAGTGCTGCTGACTTAGGTGCAGGGCTGAGTGCTGCTCCTCACATGCTTCGCCAGCCCAGACAAGATGGACTGCTGGAGTGAACTCACACCAACACCACCGGAGGCCAGATAGGGAAGGATCCTCTCTTGGGAATCCCCTCATGTGAAAGAATTTGCACCATACATAACCAGGGCAACCAAGGAGAGCTAAAGCTTGGTCTTGGCAAAAGAAGATGGGAGAAAAGGGGAATATTCCTGCCTCTTAGGCTTTCAGAAAATCATGAGAACATGGGGAGAGGAAGGACAAGACCTTCCTTAAAATTACATGTGGTTTTCTCTGAGTCATCTGGGGGCTTCCCTTTGATGAGGGGAAGCTTTGACCAATTCAGATTGGGTTTCTCTAGCCACCATGTAATTTTGTGTTGCAATGCCTGGGCTGAATGGGCTGTGCACTTCATTGCACAGACAGGCTTTCCAGCAAAATTTGGAATATAGAAGAAGAACAGAGGGGAAAAGAATCCAGCTGCAACTTAGATGAGTCCTTTCCCCAACAAGTGCCATTCACACTACCATCATACGGTAGTATTTCACAGTCACTTCATTGTAGAGTGCTTTTTCCTGGAGGTACAAGCAAAGTCACATTGCTCTGAGCTGGCAGGGTGTGGAAAACGCTGAGTACATGGAGGTCTGACTCATTTTGTGTGTGTAATAGCAGATTCTGTGCTGCCTTCACTCATGCTTCTTGTCATCTGAGGTTTATGTAGGCAACATGCAACCCTTTCATCGCAGACAAATTTAGCTGTCTTGAGGGGTAGGACATTTTGTGTGCAACTGTAAGTCTGCTTTAAGTAAACTTTCAAAACCAGCAAAGCCAAAGTGTACTTTGATTCTGTCAATGCAGACAATTGGGGAAACAAAAATCTGAGCCCTAAGCCAATCTTGTCTAGGGTGGGTAGCTTTTAGGACCACCACTCTCCTTCTGAGCATCCAGATGTCTCACTGAAAGCAGTGCAACAGCTAAGATTTCCTTGTGTAGCAATAGCCACAGAAACTCAAGAACTGTTGCTATCCTTACACACTGAAGGGCTTCTTTTGGAGGCCTTGAAAACCCTGAAGGAATTCAGGGATGAGCTGGCATACTGCCAGCTTGCATGGTAATAGGCTAATGGATATGACTGCAGTCTGGCCGGCAGGCTGTAATTTGATGTCGGTCTGCGGAACCTGGATGGGTATATTTAATATATCATCTGCTTGCGCAGGGTGATGGACTAACAGTGACGTTTTGTAAATCAATGCACGGCCACAAGCAAAGTTATATTCTGTGCTTGGAGAATTCCTGCAGCAATTTCAAAAGGCACACTCATAAATAATATGTAATAATATGTAATAATGTTAATCTCCTAATGCGGTTTAAACGTATTTACTAATTACAAGTACAAAAGGGAGTAAAACTAGAAACAGGGTAAGCCTCATTTTTCCCTATGATCAGCTAACAAAAAAAGAGCATGACCAGCTGAGTGCAAGTAGAACTATCTAATGCAGTATTCCCAGATGGAGAAAAAGGATATTATGGCACATCCCTGGAATGCTACTGTGGTTTAAAAAGGGGGAAAAAAAAAAGGACATATCCTGTTACCACCAGAAGGAAATTAAACAGTTCTCAGGAGCAGATGCCATATTAATCACTGTACTGATATGATAATATTCCACGTATATGGGTGCAATAGTATTTTAACCACTCTGAACCTAATTGCTGAAAGAGTCTGGACTGCTTAAGTACACTGGCAGTAAGCAAGCAAGGAAGTGTTTTATTCCAAAGAGGAACTCAGTCTTTCCCTGCAGCAGAAGGGAGGCTACTGTTGTTATCAGGCATTTTGTTTGCCTCCATAAGATGTTCTTTCGCATGAGCCCAGTGATAATTCCGTCCTTGCCACTAGATTAATGTGCTGCCCAGACAGAAGAGGGGAGACTCAGAGAGCTCTAAAACTTATCTTGCTGTGTGACACAAGTTTACTATCTGCTTATCAGGCTGGTGGTGTCTTGCAAAAGGCTGGCCAAGGTCTTCCTTATTAAAAGCAGATGCTTCTTCTCTGTATTTATTAAGAGCAGAAGCTAAACAGACTGGACTTCAAGGGACAGTTGAACTTTGTGAGCAGAACACAGTGAGATTGTCATTGAAGGACAGAAAGATTTAGTGGGTTTCAAATTATATTTCTCTTGGATATGAAGGGAGTAAATTCCAGTCCCACTGTAAGATTCTAATCTTCGGGGCAATAACATGACATTTTTACTTATAGAAAAGCTTTGCCTCTGTGGAGATTATATTCTGTCATACTAAATAAGAAGCTAATTCATCATTAAAGACTAGGAGTTAAATATATGCTTGTTCAGCTAACAACCTGGTGAATGTAGAGGAACTAATGACATTTTTATGTCATTGTCTGCAATATCTCACTTGCTACAGCCTGATGACTCCTCTAGAAAGACTAATGTTAGGTTATTAAGCCAAGACAGGGCACACAATATAAAGACCATCCAATCTAATTACAGTTAGTGCCGCATCACTGGGAAATAGTCTGCTATTTGGTATGCCTTGTATTATATCATTGCCACTTCTGTAGGTCTTTATCAGAAGCAATTCATCTCATATTCTCAAAACTTTGTTGTACAGCTCCTTCCAAAATGTCACACATCCTGTGAGCATTACTAGCAACATCATCTGACAGAAACACTGGATGCTGCTCATTTGTTGAGAAAGTGCTCATAGGAGATTCTTGCTGGAGACTGACACTATAAAAAACCCAGTTTTGCCTCCCTCCCACACTGTGACTTCTCAGTTCCTGGCATTTATGCACAGGGGAAGAAAATTGCCACCAAATCAGAAGAAAAGGGCATTTTCCTTCCTACCTTACACAGGTATAAACAGTTGTACATGCTGAAGCAGTAGAGATGCCTGCCCTGCCCAGGTCAGATTGGGTCAGAGTAACTCAAGGCTCTCTGCAGAGAGGGAATGCTGCTCACCATGAGTAATACCAGGCAGCTCCTACAACAGCAGTCTGGCTCACAAGAAGCATCCCATGATCAAAGGACAAAAGGAAATAGGTAGCACAATGCATAGCTGACTTCTCATTGTACAGCTGTGACTGCATTTCAGTCTGGGACAGCCACTCACTATACTTGCATTTACTTGTACTCTTCAGACATCTATCTTTTTTCTTGCCCTCTATCTCAGTTATTTGCTCTAAGTGATAATAATATCTTTGATAACTGACAACCACTAGGAATACTTGTGTGTAGAAAAAAGGTTTTGGTTTTGTCACTATTCTACATGTTTAATTTCTGACTTGTTTGTGGACCAAGCCAGGGAGAAAATAGCAAATTAATATATTCTGTGTATATCAGACTGAAATAGTCATGAGACAAAATGCTGCTCTTGAATACTACATGTGTATTTGGGTCAGAAGTGTAAGTCACAATTAAACTCAAAGCTGAAGAGCAAGCCCTTTTCCAGTGTGGAGACTGGGACCAAACCCTGAGAGACCAGCAGGCGAAGACCAGCAGGATTTAGGAATGCAGCTTGCCCAGTCTAGCTGACCCCAGCCCACCAAGCACCATGATTTTCTCCTTCAGAATTCAGAAAGACCTCAAAAAAATCAGAGCTGTAGTCTGAGACATTTGCAATGTCACAGTACTACATCCACATGCATTAAATCTGTTTCTCCTGCTTTGTCTTTTTGTTTGCTTTTTTTTTTGACAACTGCCATACCCTGCTCAGGCACATCAGCTCTGTGCCATAACACCCCTGCAACATTTAATCTCCATCACATATCACTTTCCCTTACTCCCTCTACCACCACAACTGTAATAATCACCTTATCCCACCTAACAGCTAACTCTTGTCCTTCCCATCTACAGCCTTCCAGCAAGTAGCAGCAAATATTGTCACCAAGCCTGCCATCTGCTAGCTGCCATGGAGCACCTCAGGCTGCTACTGTCAGGGCTGTCACAGAGCTAAGTTGACAAGTAGAGTGTTGCTGCCTGCTGCAAGGGGCTGATGTGGGAGAGCTGCTGCCACCAAACCCAGAAGAGGCACCTAGAAGCTCCTGGGGAAAAAGAGCACCCAATCAGCACCAGTGCCCACTCCGGTTTGTGAGTGCAGATACATGGAAACTATCTGAGCAACAGCATCCCATTTCCTCCAAGAAGGGCTCTGGCACATGGTCCACTCACCACCCGCTTGGACTGCAGTGAACAGGATTATATGTCTATTTTCCCAGTGTTATACTCAGCCAGGGAATCAGAGCTTTCCCCTTTTAGGCCTCTTTGCAATGAAAGAATCTCAAAACTAGGATGTGACACAAATTAAATTTATCTTAGCTGAAGAGCTATAAGTTGGTTTGGGTGTTTTTTTCATTAACCTTTTTTCTAGTTTGCAGTGGCGCCAGACTCCACATGGATTTCAGACAGACAAGACCCAAGTATCTGCAGTCTGCTTAGAAAGTGAGCTGCACACTTGTTCCAGCTGATTCCCCCTTTCCCCTACACAACAGAGCACTCAGATCCTTGCCAACATGCTCCCCTTTCGCAAGACACAGGGTGCGAGCAAACGCTATTGAATTCCCTGGCTGGTTCAACCTTGTTCTCTTTTTTACACTATGGCACATATTTGTGCAGCATGCAACAACCAAATGAGGACATCTTTTCCAAGTGGTATTTCTTATTGGTATTTGGAGAAACATTTGTAAGTAATGTCAAATGAATTGCAAATTAAAGCCTCCTTAACACATTTCCATGACTGTTTTTTCCTTGTATTTTCCTCTTTATACCCCCTTTGAGTCTGTATTTTCTTTGATTGGAAGCACTGAAAAATTAAAACAAAGAGTGCAAGTACTTTTGTGCTCCCTGTCTCCTCACTCTGATATGTTTTATTTTTGTCCTTTTAAATGCTTTGGATGAGGTCTCGCCTTTGGCACTATTCCTTCAGCCTTGACTTCTGTCTAGAATAGCGTCTTCTGGCAAGCCTCTTGCTCCTCACTGGCTGGCTACTGTGCGCAGGGCTCCTGCTGTTCATGGATCAAGGGCTTAGGCATCTTGAGACTAGCACTGGCCTCTCCACTTGGCTCCAGTGTTTCCTTTTCAGTCTCCTCACAGAAATGAACCAGGGTTTAATAGCTTTCAATACAGTGCTCCCTTGTTTATTTTCTTCACATGTCTATTCTTTTTTTCCATTCCTGACCACCAAGAGAAGAAAGCTGGAAGAACACCACTTTTGCCAGTTTATTACCAATTTGTGAAATCTGGCATAGTAAGGAGTTAGAGGGAGCAAGGGAAGACATCTAGAGGGAACAGATCAGCCTTTCACCAGACTTGTTGGTGAACCTTCTGCAAGACCCCAGTATAAGTAAGCATCTCCAGAAATGTGTGCGTAATTCCTTAGCCCTCTCTTTGGCTGTAAGTAGTCTTCTCTAACACTAGTTAAGTAGTCTTCTCTAATATTCCTCTAAATATCAAATCCTCTTGTGCAAAACCTATGTAGAGCACAGGGGCTAAGTGCTGCCATCCTGTACAAGGGTGAGATCTGAAGGATGGATTAGTTCAGCAAAACAGCAAATTTGTGGGCAGGATATTATAATCCTCAGTACAGTAGTGGTCATAGCTACACTCTACTTTCCACAGTACAAAGTACAAAACTGAGAGAAAATATCTTTTCAGTTACCCTAGAAATAAAGTTTTTGAGGAAATGAGAATAAAGGGTATTTGGCTAAATTTCTTTCATTCTGTTTGTGGGTAAATGCAGTTTCTTTCAGTTCCTTTAAAGAAGCAGATAAATTATGAAAGGGAAAATACAAACGGGAGTCAAAGCAACCCTCCCTTTAAAAATGCAGAAATAACACATTTTGAAGTTTTTAAACATTCCCCACTCCTTCTCAGATAAAAACAAGAGGAAAACAATCAAGTTCATTGCTTTTTTGCAATCAATTTACTAATCTCAGGATTTCTTCTTCTTTACATGAAGGTGTCATGACATCTCACTTCACCCAGAAAAGCCAGTGCATCTAATCTATGGTGGTAACTAGGTTCTCCGTAGCAAATCTGGGCACATGCAAAGTGATTCATCCTCCCTATTGCAGACTTGTCTTAAGGCAAGATGAAGTGCTCTCTAGCGATGCTTCACACCCTACTGATTGCAGAGGAAATAAGTTTGGATTTAAAACTTGAGATTTAATGGCCAAATTTAGATAAGATAATGCATACCTTTAAGAAGTCACGGTCACAGTCAGATCCATCTTCTAAATCAAAGGCTATAAAACTATAGTTGAGTGTGTTCCCCTTTGTAGCTTGGATAGTCCAGGTGCAGTGCTCATTTAATGGGTAGTTATTTGGATAATTTAAACTTTCCAATATGCCACGGCTACGATTAACAGTCAGTACATTCTGGCAAACTGAAAAAGAAGTGATAACAAATTGTATTTGTGCAGTGCTTACTAGCCCAGTATCTCAAAAAGTTACCGATTGAACTTGCTGATAGCATTACAAGGTGAGAAATATTTTTATTCACAGATTAGAGAAGAGAAATCATGAAAAAAGAGAATGGTGACCTACTGAAGACCATATTCATATGATGCAACCAAAATCCACGTTTTCCAAACATGAATCCTTTAGCTCTGTGATGTCCTTCTTTTATGACACTTGCAGATTCATCGGTTTGGGGAGGGTGCTCAACAAAGACTGACTAATGGATTAAAATGGTTTATTTCAGCAAACCAGAAAAAAAAAGTAATGCCTGGCTAAAGCAACAAATCGAAAACATGCTACTTGTATTGGAATTTTTAGCTTCAAGAACTGGAATTGATGATTAAATTCTTTAAAAAGGAGCCACAATTTTCCTTGTGAGCCATGCAATAGCATCCTAATATAAGAACTGGACAATCACCTGGAGTAAAGAGAGCTTTCCTTGAAGTGCAGAAACAAAAAAGAAACTAAACTAGATAAAGAATGAAATTGCATCAGGTCAGTGAGTTTCATTTTCCTGTACCCATCTTTCACAGAAAATATTGATGTGGGCAATCCCTCATATGGAGACAGCATACAGTGAATATTAGGAGCAGACCTGTAATGCACAGAGAAGAAGTTGGCAGGAAGCGGGAAATAGGACTCTCTGTTTGCTCTGTACAGCCAATCTGCATTGTTTGAACAGCAGAGATAGCTGAGATGTGCCTGCAAACTCTTCTACTGTCTGTCAGTAGGGACAATCCACCTACCTCCTGCAAAGTTTTTGATTCTTTCTAAATTATTTACAAAGCAGCAAGGTCTGTGGGTTTAGGACTTCAAAATGCTCAGGATACAGCTGAAGGTCAGGGTCAGGTGGAGTGGAGCCTGTCTGCAGAGCTACACTGAAGCATACAACTGCTTGAAAGGACAGGATGAAGAGCACAAAAGGGACTTTTGAAGAATGCAAGATGGGTAAAAGCTGCTACCCCCTGCCATCAGGACTTATTAGAAACATATCAAACACAATGGTGCCTTTGAATGTTAACCTGATTTCATGTTTTCCTTTGCAATGGTTTTCAATTCATCATTAAATTTCTTTCAACTACACATAAATGCATCTGGCATCTAAGCATCCTTATTTTAGACCACTACTTCCTGCATAATTTTAGCTTTCAGGTAAGACACTGAAAGCATTCTCTGATGCATCTTCAGGAATTAAATATGAATGTAAAAAGTAGCTCACATTATCTGATAGCTCAGGTTCTACATTTGAGTGCTTTGAAAGTGCTCTTTTAATTAATGGAAGGGGGAGAACCCTTTTCTAACAGATCTGTCTGACTTTGCCATATGAAAAGTATTGGTAGATGAAACTGTGATATCTTTAAGAAATGAGGGAGCCAAAGCTCCCTCTCTCTTCTAATTCTTTTATGTGCCATGTGTGGATGAATAGCTTTGGGTTTTTCATAATCCATTTATTATTGTCCAGAACTGGACAACTCAATGTCTATAAACCCGCAGCAATGACTATCACTTGGGCACATCAGATTTAGGGTATGCAAAAATGCTTGCAAATCATTTTGTATGTAGTGAAGTTCCATATCTTCCTACATACATTCAACCATATATGCTAGAGAGTATAAAGAGAAAAGTAAACACTGGGACGATGTTCAAGCTTACGAGTGAGAACAAAATAGCTTTTATTTTTCATGTATCTTTTTGGATTTTTCCCAAATGCTATTATTCTGATACTTCTGGGGTAGAAATATCTAACAAAAGAAATGTTTGCAAGAAAAATGGAACCCTTTCAATAATATAAACAATGAAACTTTTTGAAGTGTTCCAGGTAGGCTAAATGATCCCAAGCACCCACAACGATCTAGGATGGCTCAGGGTAATTCATCCTTTGCCATCCTGCCTCACAGGCAGAGAAGGGCAGAGAAGTTTGTTCTATCTGCTTTCTCTGTTAAAAAGTCAGGAGGCTGCGTGGGCAGAAGAGCAAGAGCAGTCCAATCTGCTACATTATGGACTTCTAGCACTCATTACTCTGAGTAAAGCTGGAGTAGTAAGTGCTACTGGTGCAGGTAATAGAAGTAGAGCCACCTCACCAGCTTTCTCTCAGGGAGGAGATAATCTCCATCACAGGTAAATGGGCATAGTTTTTAGCTCTCTGTTCTGTGACCATAGCAGATGAGAAAATCTGGGTCAATAATATGCTCTATACATTGCCTCCTGATCACAAATAGGCAGCAACATTGGCTGCAAGAAGCAGTTTCAGGAACAAGCTGAACTGTAGAAACAGGTTCTTCTCATCTTCTTTTACTTACCCTGTTTGTATGTGGCTAAAAATCCTCCACCTTGCAGACTGCTATCTGTCCTTAGCTTTACATACACGTTCTCTCCACTGGAACGAATGAGTTGTGGTATCTGACTCCCACAGAATTTACCTAGCTGTCTAGCATTACTGCTATTGCCATCATACACCTAAAACAACAACAAAAAGAGAATTTAATAAAGCTGACAGCATTACAAATACAAGTAATTTTCCCCTGACAAATGTCTGCTGAGTGCATTGTTACACCGTATAGGAGAGGCTAAATTCTATTTCTGCTCAGAGGAAGCCTGACAGGCATTTCAGAAACAAGCAGATCAGTAGAAAAACAGGAAGCCAGTAGAAAAATAGTGGTAGATTTTTAGGGGCTTATCCACCAAGAGAGGGAAACTGCAGTCCATTTCAGAGCTATTAAAAATGTTCAAATTATTTATTCAACAATTCAGACGTGAAATTTGGGATTAACAATAGGGTTACTGACACTGTTGTGCTTTTTTCCTTGTAATTTAGCAAGAGAGCATACTAGGGCCTTGGCCCAAAACAGGAAATTTAAAATGTATAGGCAGATTCTTGTTTCAGTGGCCTTTTCTATCTGGACATAAACTCTTATCAGCAGCTACACAGACACTGCTGCCTTACCTCTTACTGCTCTCACCACATACATCATTTTCCATATCTTCCTACATGCTTTTAACCATACATGCATGTTAAATGCATATATGCATTTATGAAGCCAATTGTCGCAAGGTACATACTGCAAGGTAATCAAAGTTGCACTGTGGGTGATCCTCTAGATGGAACTGCTCAAACTGGATTTCAAATGGGGTTCCTTGGTTTCCTCTGAGCAACCAGTAGCACTCCGAATTGTGGTAATATGGCATAGGGTAGTTGGGAGACATCAAGATACCAGAGGTTGTTATCAAAGTTCCACCACAACCTGGAAATGGCAAAGAAACCAAACCAACTTTTAACACCTAGAAGAGCAGAGAATCAGACATGTTATGCAAGAGTCACACTACTGACCTCCTTCATATGCCCTGAACATCTTCAGTGATGCCCCAGAAATGTGCATCTAGCCAACAGTGTTGTGAGCAGAAGACAGCCCATAGCACCTAGAAATATTAACTATCTAATTTGAAGAGTGCTCCTGATTTTGTCTTCAAATAGAAACCTTTCCAATAAATTCTTGGTTACTGTTCTCTTAAACATACAAGAACATTGATGCTACACTATATCTAGGGAATAGTATATCTTTCCCTGTGGAGAAAATGAAAGCCTAAGGATCAACAAAGTTGTATCCTTGATCATAACATGACTATACATTGCTATACAATTAGCAGATAGATTTTAGAGATGGGAAGCAGAAAAGGACTGGTGGAAAACATGAGAAATTAAATACATATGGGGGATCGAAAATGAGACATGTAAAATGGTTTTATATTTGATGTGGCCTTTTTACCTGATGATGTACCGTCCCACTCTGCTGAAAATCCCCTTCTTGTGCCAAATCTGTCACTTACAAACTTTATCCACAGCTTGTTACTATGAGAGATTATAAGAGGAGGCAGGTCTGTGCTACAGTATCTTCCAAGAGAAGGAGAAGTTTCATAGCCTCCATCTCTAGAATGGCAGAGAAGAAATACCTTTCAAAGAGGGAAACCTTGGGAAATGTTAACAAATCAAAAATCTGGGGTTTCTTTCAGGCCTGGGAAAGACTAACCGTGGCTCTTCATCTTCCACAAAACTACAGCTACCAAATACTGGATGAGTCCTGCTACTCGCAGTAAGAAGTCCCACTAACAAGCACCTATTTGCTGGGTATGTTCACCCTCTCATCTCAGCAGCCTGTCCAGAGTCTATCAATATAATGACAGACTCAAGAAGTATCTCAAGTAGACTTGATGCTGCAGAGGCAGGACGTCCTGCTTATTCTACGAGGTATCAGTCATTAGTGTAACTAAAGTTAATCTTCTAATTTGAAGAACTTTTGAAGACTTTGCCCCCTTCTCACTGTTCAGTCTGTCATGAAATCAGATGAACTGATATATTAAAAAAAAAAATGCTTATTTGCCACCACACAAATGGGAACCCGTTTTTCAGAGCTGATACGATGCATGTTTTAAATACATTCTTAGCCTTCAAAATTGTTTCTACAATCACTCATTTCCTATTTTTAAATTAAGTAATATTCTGTAGTACCATAATCAGGATGCACATCTAATGTTCTGGTTTGCTGCATGTCTCATCGGATTGAAAAAGATGATGACAACCTGATTATCAGTTGCTTTGACACAATCATAGAATGCTTATGGTTGGAAGAGACCTTAAAGCTCATCCAGTTCCAATCCCTTGCCACTTCCAATCCCACCTTCCACTAGACCAGATTGCTCAAAGCCCCATTCAACCTGGCCTTGAACACTGCCAGGGATGGGGCAGCCACAGCTTCTTTGGGCAACCTGTGCCAGGGCCTCACAATCCTCACAGTAAAGAACTTCTTGAACCTTATCTTTAAGCACTTTCATATTATAAATACCGTTATAGGACAATAATAAATACATTTATATGTGTGTACGAGTGATCTTAATATAATGCTTTTTAAGTGGACAGAAATACTTGCAATTACTTTTTCACACATTTATACCTGGTTTTGAGAGAAATTTCTATTTAGACTTTGCCACTCTGATTTCTTGTCATCCTCCCTGCTTAAACTGCTTGAAGGTGTCTCAGGTTACTGGCAGTTTAAGATCTGTGCCAGAACGTCCCCACACTTGCATCTCGGCCTCTGCAGCTCTGGTCAGATGAACAATTTTCGGAGTTGACTGAATGCAATTTATCAGAGGACACCTCAGGACAAGAAACCGGAGTGGCACCTCACCTAAGACTTATCTAGCTGCTCCGTTCGACAGTATCAGATTTGATGAGACATTCCGAAAATCCAGTCAGGGTAGCAGCCATGTGCTGAGCTGCACGTAGCAATGCTCTGGCCATGTCTTAAAACCTGTTTAATGCTGCTGTGCTCTTCACACTGAAAACAGCATTATTACGCAATAAATGAATGTTTTCAGTTCTTGAGGTGAAAAAGTTAAAAAGCCCCTGGACACATGCTGACAGTGGGAACATGTTTCCATCCCCTACCCTGGAGCAGGAATCACACCAGTGGCTGCTGAAACCACACAGGGCCATAGCAATCACTGGTGGTGGAGCTCAGTGGCTGGCTTCCACTCTGGTATGGGTGCAGACACCGGTACCCCCACAGCTGGGGAGGGAGAACCTGAAGGCAGCTTTATGCAGCACAGAGCTGTGGTCCCTCCTGTCAGCATGGCTGTGGATGCATCAGGCCCTTTCAGAAGAGCTAAAATCCGAACACAAATTCTCCTTTGAAATCAGCAAATGTTTGCCTGGAATCGATCCAAACCAAGCAGAGGTTAACGCATTCCTGGGAAATACATTAAACGTAGCATGCACCAGTCTTCCTAATGGAGCGCGGTGACTCCATCTCATCCTGGATCACTTTGATAACCATTGGAAGTCATAGTGGACTTCACATTAATTTGCTTGGTAACAGGCATTTAGGTTTGATGCACTTAATATGGAAGGAGAGCGGTATAAATAAGTAATTCATATCCTACACACTTAATCTTTCTCAGCCAACTGGCACAAAGCAAGGGGAGGGTCTGCTAACCCAGTAACTACTTATCACATCTTTCACTGCACAGGAAGCTGCTGGAGTTGTGATAAACATGATCAAACTATTAAACCAAGCAGTATCTGGCTCTGTGGTTTCCGGGAAATGGTGCCTCAAACAAGCCACAGCTCCTGCCAGCAGAGACAATGTTTGAGGAGCTCCTGGAGCGGCGGTGGATGCTGGGAAGGGACACTCGGGAAGCACGCACTCAGCGGGACGGTGCTGCCTTGAATACTGCAGCACAACACGACCCATTTCCAAACGTTAAGGACTCTGCTGCGACCCTGCAGAGAGCTGTGCGTTGCACATGGGACTCACACACACCTACAGACAGCAGGAGGAAGCTGTGGATCCAGCTCCCAGCAGCGATGCTCAGGCTCTGCCCAGCCACCTGCAAGCCCTGGGCTCAGGCACATCCTGCTGCTCCTGAGAAACCCCCACGGATTCATCCACCTTTGTCTGCCCTAGGAAAAAGTTCCCCCTTGGCAGCGGCCGTGCCCGGCTCCTGCGCTGTCTGTGGAGCAGCACTTCCCCTTTCACAAATCACATTTCGCATTCTGAGCATGCGTCTCTCTTCCATGCCATTTCTGTGTTTCAGATAACCATTAGCTTAATTAATCAAGGGAAATGCCTCATTTCTGATCCTCTGCTCCGCCAGCCAAGCCTGGGACAGCGGAAGAACGCCTCCCCCAAACCACCACCGGGCACCACCAGGTTCCTGCCCCAGCACCCACCCTCCAGCACCCACATCCACTGCCTCTGCCCAGCGCTCACACAGTCGCAGTGACACACAGAGCTGATTAAAAGCCTCTTAAAATTCAGCACAGCCAGCAGGCGAATGTCGACTTGAATCAGAGTTCACCTATTTCCGCTTGCTCTCTGTGCACATACAATCAGGTTTTGGGGTCTCCATGCAGGCAAGGGAAAATCACAGGCGCAAAACGTACTGCACAAGTTCCCATTGACTTTGGAGCATCAACTGAATCAGGAGCTGAGCCGAGCTGTCAGTTCTGACCTTGCCAACACACGCAGGTTTCACCAAATAGCTGGAGCCATCTTTCCAGTCACCGAGCAACAGACCTGAGCTATACCAGACCAAAACCAGTATCTGCCACAACCACAGGATTTTAGATACTGCAACTCAGCCACATCTTCAGCTCTGGTGTAACCACAGGGTCCACCTTACCCAAAACAACCAATTCTGATTGCTACAAGCTCGAGGCTCCTGTCCATAGACATCAACATGCCATCAATGACAATATTTCAATTAAGATCTTTGCCAAAGAGAAATCCACTTCAAGCAAAAGCCCAGCATGAGAAGAGCTGGCAGCAGAGGCAGCTGGGGAGACACAAGCTTGGGAGCACTTGACTCCACTTGGGAATGTGAACCGGGGATCCGCAGGGTACTGGGGACTGTGCCCTGCATCTCACCCACATGCAGATGGGGCACTGTGGGCATGCTGCTACGCTGCCACCTTCATGTGAGCCATGTTGTAAAGAATTAATTAGCCCTGTGCTGGATTTCCAGTGGACTCCAGCAATTATTAATCCAGTTCTGAGACATCCACAGGCTTTTTTTGGTGGAATTTGGACCATCTTTCTTTCCCAGAGAAGTTCAACTTCTCATCTAACCATACGCACCGGGGATAACAGTGTCAGGCTGACAATGAGCAACCACCCATCCATCGGGTGATCCACCTTCCCTGCAGCATTCCAGGTTTCCCATCACAGACCTCATGCAGCCCATTGTGCTTTTGCCAGCCCAGCTCCTGGCCTTGCTGCCAGGAGAACATAGGATACCTCCATGTGCTACGATGCATGTCCTTGCCTGTGCTCCTGGGGAGAACTCGGAGCTATATTGAGCACGACGAACTTCGGAGCTGGTTGTAACCTGCAGGTACCTGTTCCAAGGATCCCCAGCCACCGCCTGCCCGCACAGGGACACCTTCCGTATGCGGTAACAAACGCACGCCGAATCCCAGTGGGTTTTGTAAAGGTTTATAGTCCTTTGCAGTGATTGCATGATACATTGCTTCCCCCGTGACACAGCCCTCGGACCAGGAAGCGCTGCTGGCAGCTTGCGCTCCACCTCCCAGCCACCGGGCTCTGCAATCCGATCTACACTAGCTGCAGAACATCAAATGCACTTTCAACATCTCCATTTAATATTTACATTCAAGCAATTAATAATTGGAAGCTTATAGTTTAGACATTTCTAATAGCAGCAATTTCTATAATAGCTCGTTTAGCTTTAGATAACCATTTTTTTTTTTTTGCACATAGAAACACCACATGTGTACAGTATCAAAAAATATATACCAGGGATGGTCCTGCGGGTGGGAAGGAGGGGACGAGACTAACAAATGCTGAATGGTTAAAAAGGAAAACAGAAAATATTCATTTGATATAGTTTATAAGGTGATCTAGGGACTCCATAAATCTAGGCTTTATATTTAATTATATAAATACCTACAAATAAATATATTAGCGTGGCCCAAGAGCGACCAGCTTT